>CAJUYG010003673.1:0-20132 GCA_910591675.1 Galerucella calmariensis | reverse complement strand
AAAAAATCCGCTAGGGGCAGCACCAGTGGGGGTACATGTTTGTAATAGGGTACAAGCATAAATTTTGCTATTGGTGGGAATTGACGCTTTATCAGGTCTCGTAACACCTTGCATGCCTATTTTTCCAAAAAAATATAAACTTTACTTTTGAAACGACTTTAAAAATCATAAAATTTGAAAGTCCGCCAAAACGCGCTTTACGTTATAAAGATGGCTGCCCCATGGAGTGACGTCATTTGTTTACGTTCTTATTCGTGTATCACGCTCTGAGTTCTTGTGACCTAATTTGATTCTGAAAGCTTTAAAAATTGATAAAGCCGAAAAAAAAACTTAGTATTCCAAGTATTGCATTGTTTCACTGTCTTATTATGTATGATGGTAAGGACTAATAAATTATCTATCTATCTATCTATTATTGTCGATTGTCCACTCTACAAAGTGAACTTCCACGTTAAATCAAAAGTGCGCAAGACTATGTCAACAGTAAAAAAGTTTTTAAAATTGACTAATCTGTAGAAATTAATATATTGCTTAATTGTCTTGTAAGCTTACATTGTCCCGTCAACAATAACCTTACAGATGTGTAATGTCATAGAGACGCCATTACTACCATTACTACTCCAACATTTTGGTGGGAAATTTGAATTGTATTTTAATTGTTTTCTCCTTAACACTTTTAATTTTTTCAAAAAACATTTTTTTTTTATAAAGCTTATGCTTACAAACATCGTGGGGCTGCTTTTCAAAATCAGTCATCATGTATATTGCCATTCTTGTTAATTCTGTATAGTTGCAATAATATTTGTGATTATATCTTCTGTATGTTCCTTATGGTATATTATTCATTCTTTTTTCAATTTCTTGGGAAATTAAACCACAATATTTTTAAATTCTTTATTTCAACGTACCGCGTTCCAGCTACCGTTGTCAAGAAAAAATAAGTAGAAATTAATTTTTATCCCTAACTGACACAACAGAAAAAATTTGACAACTAGACAATCAAAAATTATTTTGAAGTTTAAGACTGCAAAATTTTGTTATCAAATTTTTATTAAGGTCCATTCATAGTAGATCATATCTCTGGCAAAATGTGAAATGAAATATTTCATTTTATGACATTCCAACGATATGATAGTCTACTAGAAATGGATCCAGTGAAGTGCACGTTCCAGGAACGGTTTTTATTGGGATAGCGCGTTTTTTTTCGCTTATATTGGAAATGTTGTTAATAAAACGCGTTTCTTGATAGTTTTTTTGTGTATGAATATTTAAGTTTTTGAAATATGTATACTCAGTTTTGTGATTTTGTGTATTGAAATGTGTATCGATTAACAACTATTCAAATTATAAATCATAAGAAAACCTGGATAAAAACTTATGATGCTATCCTGATAACGCAGGTAATTGATTATTGGAAATTTCTCTGTCTAGCATTGGTAACCAAATTTGACTACATTCGGCTGAAATACTAGCTACACATTTATCTGCATTTAGTTGTATTAAAGCTCTTTCTTTGATTTTCCGTCTTTTATTATTGGGTTCTTTTAATATTATTTTTGATGAATCCCATTGAATTTGATGACCCTCTTCCCAAGCATGTTTGCAAATAGCTGACTTAAAGAATTCCCTATCTTTGATATATTTTTTGTGTTCGTTTATTCGTACTTTCAATGGTCTAGATGTTTCACCTAAATAAAATTTGTCGCATTCACATGATATTTGATATATGCAGTTTTTTGAAGATTGTTCTTCATTCTTTGGTTTCGTTTTTGTTAGTATTGATCTCAATGTATTATTCGATTTAAAACTAGTTCTAATATTGAATTGGTTACCAATTTTTTTAATTCTTTCTGATAAACCCTTAACATACAGTATTGTCAAGTTTCTAAAAATTATGTTAGCTGAATTATTAATATTATTGTTATGGGGTATTAACAATGAGCCCCTCTCTATATGCTTAATCTCCTTATTTACAAATTCTGCAGGGTAATTATTGTTATTTAAAACATCTTTTAAAAAAGTTTTCTCCTTTGTAAATTGATCATCACTAGAACAAATGATTCTGGCTCTATCGTATAAAGATTTTACTATCCCTTTTTTAACGCTTATAGAATGATTAGAGTCAAAATTCAAATATCTATTAGTGTGTGTTGGTTTGCGGTATACACTCGTTTCATACCCTGTAGATGTTTTATTAATAAGAACATCTAAAAATGGCAAAAAATTGTTATTTTCATTGTTAGAAAGAGAAATTTCCAATAATCAATTACCTGCGTTATCAGGATAGCATCATAAGTTTTTATCCAGGTTTTCTTATGATTTATAATTAGAATAGTTGTTAATCGATACACATTTCAATACACAAAATCACAAAACTGAGTATACATATTTCAAAAACTTAAATATTCATACACAAAAAAACTATCAAGAAACGCGCTTTATTAACAACATTTCCAATATAAGCGGAAAAAAACGCGCTATCCCAATAAAAACCGTTCCTGGAACGTGCACTTCACTGGATCCATTTCTAGTAGACTGTCATATCGTTGGAATGTCATAAAATGAAATATTTCATTTCACATTTTGCCAGAGATATGATCTACTATGAATGGACCTTAATAAAAATTTGATAACAAAATTTTGCAGTCTTAAACTTCAAAATAATTTTTGATTGTCTAGTTGTCAAATTTTTTCTATTGTGTCAGTTAGGGATAAAAATTAATTTCTACTTATTTTTTCTTGACAACGGTAGCTAGAACGCTACCGAAACGTTGAAATAAAGAATTTAAAAATATTGTGGTTTAATTTCCCAAGAAATTTGTGATTATGTATTAACTAGGAGTTAAAATAGTAAATTTATTTCTTCAACTATTATTAAGCGGAATCTTTCCATAAATAGGAATATGAGATGTAATAAATACTCAACAAATTTTGAAAATTACGAGATTTCCAACATCGGGAGTATAATTAGTTAAAATATTGGTTTTTAAGATAAACATTTTCTTACCATCCAGCCTTTCTAATTCTGGCAAAACATGTTGCTGACAAAATTGGGTGATATTGACTAATTGACTCGTTTGTGTCACTCCATGCTTTTGGGTAGATCCTCTGCTAACTAATGATGTTACTAAATATAAAGCAGCATCTTTACTTCTCCAATACTGCTTGGGATTTTCGGTATATTTTCCAAGCATCACCTGTAAAAAATGTATATCATTTAAATGGGAGTGATTGAAAAAAAAATAAGGGCGCAGAAGTGATTTTTTTTGCTTACCTGTAAATATTGACCAAAAATTTCTATGATCCTCTGTTCAAAGTTTTGACTAAGTGTATTTACAAGATCACACGCAGCCCTCCTACGAGTATCAATATCAGATCCTTCAATATCTCTTCTGGTGTATTCTTCAGGATTATCTTCGAATAATTCTTCATCTGAGACTAAAATAAGCAATAAAATAATATATAACAAATTTCCACAACATTTTACCGGACCGGTTTCACAAATAACATTTGTATCGAAAGGAGTGTATTATAGAAATTGATATCAATAAACCAGTAACTAAGATATTATTAATACTAATGAATAAGTAGATATTTTTTTTCTTTTGTTATTTAACGTCGATTCTGAGGGGCTTTCTCGGATTGATGACCGGTAAGTATACTTATACCTTAATACTTATACCTTAATGGCTTTCAGTGTGTGCGGACGTATTTATTGTTGCTCCGGTATTTTATTAAGAAAAGTGGTATTAAGTATATAAATTTTCGTGCCTAAAGGTATGTTTATAATCTACTTTTTGTAGTAATATACAATATTGCCTGTGCGGATTTTTTTACGCATTTCTTCGTTATCAGCACTCGTTCCTACTCTTTAGTAAGCACATTGGCGGGTGCAGTACCTTCTAAGGTTTATTAAAAAATGGAAAATTGTGATCATGGAGTGCACATTGTGTAAACAAGTTAAACAACCAACAAAGGAGATTAAGCATCCATGTTACCCATGTGACTGTTGCAGAAATTTAATTTGTTTGGATTGTTCGAATTTGACAGCCTCGGAAATCCGTTGTTTACCTTTATCGAGTCGAATTTTAAAGTTTATCTGCGTTAAATGTAGAAATTACGATTTAGTTGATATTTTATATAACCAAATTAAAGATAAAGACCAGATAATTGAAGGAAAAGATGAAATAATACTTTTGTTGAAAACAAAAATTGAAAGTTTGGAAAGTAAAATTAATAAACAAATAAGTTTAAATGTACCACCGTCGTTATCCTATGCTGATGTTACGAAAGATAATAAATTAATTAAAAATAATGTACCCAGGATTATAATAAAACCAAAAGTACGTCAAAGTTGTGAAAAAACAAAAGAAGATCTTGAAAAAGGTATAAAACTAAACGACCTAAAAATAGGTGTACAAAATTTAAAAACAACTAACTCGGGATCAGTTATCGTTAGATGCTTGGATAAAAGTGGAACAGACCTTTTAGAAAACACTATGAAAACTAAACTTGGAGATAAATATGACGTAGAGCTAACTAGAATGAGACAGCCTAGAATAAAAATAGTTAATTTCAAGCAGGCCATGAATGAGGATCAAATTGAAAAATGTATTGCTGAACAAAATAATTTGAATGGTACAGTTAAGGTTTTGTTTTTAAGAAATACTAAATATAATTCAACATCCATTTTGTGTGAATGCAGCCCAACAGCTTTTAGTCAAATTATGAAAGAAGGTAAAATTTGTATCGGATGGGAAAGATGTACAGTCTATGAAGATTTAGATATACCAAGATGCTTCAACTGCCAGGGCTACTACCATAAAAAACAAGTTTGTTCAAGTGCTTTAGCTTGCTCTTTGTGTGGTGATGAACATTCAATGGATAACTGTCAAAACAACAAAATTTGTTGTAAGAATTGTGTTAATTCTAACATGAGGTATAAAACGAAGTACCCTACAGATCACCACGCCACTGATTCAGCATGCCATACTTTGATGTATTTGAAGCAAGTTCTTATAGATAAAACTTTGTATGTTTAATCGGATTTATAATTAGGTTTTTTTTTGTTTTTCATTTTTCTATTTTATTTTATCGTCTATTAATAATTGTTTGTTTTAATGGCTTCATATCTAAAAATCGCAAATTTGAATATAAGATCATTAGTACCTAGTTTTACAGATTTTTCGTACTTTGTAAAAGATTATTATGATATTGTATGTGTCACTGAAACGTGGCTTAATGCGTCTGTTGACTCTAGTTTAATTTCTTTGCCTGGATTTAAATTCTATAGAAAAGACAGGATAAACAGAATAGGTGGTGGAGTGGGTTGTTATGTAAGATCATGTTTAAATTGCAGTGTGATTAATTATGACACAAATACCAATTCGAATATAGAATATGTCTTATTAAAATTTAAAATAAAAACATTGAATGTAGCTTTAGTGGTAATCTATCGTCCTCCGAATTCAAGTTTTTCAGAGATTTTATGTTTTATTAACGATATCATTCCTCATCTACTAATCGAATATGACTTCTCGATTGTGACAGGCGACTTAAACATTAATATGTTAGTTCCTAATACTCTTTTAAATTTATTTGAAACATATGGATATGTTAATCATATTAAAGAACCAACACGTATTTCAGCAACTACTGCTTCATTGTTGGATCCAATATTTACAAGTAGTAATATCTGTCGTGAAAGCGGCACAGTTTTGTGTCATTTGAGTGATCATAATGCTATGCCTTATTGTACCTTGAATATTGAGGTCAATAAACCTGAGCAACGTTATATTACTTTACGTAATTTCAAAGATTTGGATCATATTAATTTTAAAAGAGATCTTGATAACATTTTATGGGATGATATATATTATATGGACAATATTAATGATAAAGTCAAGTTTTTGACCGAAAATATTAATTCAATTTTTAACATACATGCTCCTCTGAAAATTGTTAGAATTAGTAAAAAAACCTGCACCTTGGTTAACTTCTAATCTGAAATTAATTCTTAAAGAGCGAGATAAAGCTTTATCCAAATTTAGATTAAGAAAGAACGAAGAAAATTGGAGTTACTATAAAGAATGCCGTAATTACGCTCTAGCATCAATAAGGAGAGAAAAAGCAGCATTTTTAAATAAGCTCAATGAAGAACGAAATTCGAAATATTTGTGGCGCGGGTTGAATTCCATGAATATTCATGTTTCTCGTAATCAAAACGTACTACCGAGTAATTTATGCAATCCAAATGATATTAATGACTATTTTATTAGCGTTTTTAAAAAATCCGATAGCTGTCAGGAAAAAATAGATTTTTACACATCTAATAAGTTTCATGATAATTTATTTTCTTTTACTCCTGTTTCACAGAATATTATTCTTGACATTATACAATCCATAAAATCTAATGCAGCTGGAAGTGATGGAATTACACTGTATATGATAAAATTATGTCTCCGCAATATTCTAAATCATATCACACATATTGTAAATTGTTGCCTTTTATATGGATATTTTCCCAAGACTTGGAAAGAGTCTATCATATGTCCAATTCCAAAAACATCTAATCCTGATACAATTCGAGATTTACGACCTATCAGCTTGCTTCCGGTTTTATCTAAAATTCTTGAACGTATTGTTCATCTTCAATTAAGTGAATTTTTGTTGGATAATCATATCTTGCCAATTGAACAATCTGGCTTCCGAAAGGGCCATAGTACTACAACTGCTCTGTTAAATCTGACTGACAATATTATTCGAGCTATTGATAAGAAAATGTGCGTTTTTCTGATTGCTTTGGATTTTTCCAAAGCATTTGATCTAATTGATCACGATTTGTTGTGTGCTAAACTTAAATACTTTGGAATAGAAGGTAATGCACTGTCATTTTTCAAGTCATATCTATGGAATCGTAACCAACGTGTGCGCGTCCAAAATAACTATTCATCGTCCAAGATCGTCGTTTCGGGTGTTCCACAGGGTTCCATTTTGGGCCCTTTATTATTTCTTATATATACTTCGGATTTGCCCAAAGCTGTAACTACCAGTTCAATACATCTGTATGCAGATGATACACAACTACTGCACTACTTTGAGCTTGCTGAAATGCAACGGGCCATGGATGCAGTTAATTCTAACTTAGATATAATACTTCAATTTTCAAAACAACATAACCTAAGTATCAATCCGTTGAAAACCACTGCAGTGTTATTTAGTTCTAGAGCTAATACAGAGATAATTAAAAGTTCAGTAATACTTAAATTGGATGGCATAAAAATAGATATATCATATGTGGCAAAAAATTTAGGCTTATTCATCGATCAGTTATTAAGATTTAAAAAACATGTAAAATATTTAATGCAAAGATGCTATGCAAGATTGCGTGTTCTATACATTAATAAGCACATTTTAAATTTTAAAATGCGCAAAAAACTTTGTGAAACGTTAGTTCTTTCAATTTTAAATTATTGTTTTATTGTATATTACCCATGTTTGGATAATGTTTCTAAAAATCAGGTTCAACGTATACAAAATACTTGTTGTAGATTCATCTTTAATTGCAAAAAATATGATCATATTTCGGCTTATTTTAAAAAGCTCAATTGGTTAAAGATCAATAACTTATTTTGTTTTCACTTTCTAGTTTTCATCTATCGCTTGATGAAAACTAGAACTCCAGTCTATTTATTCTTGATTTCAACTGATTATAATTTATATTAAGCTATTTTTTTTTTTTTTTGTATTCTACATTTAATTTATAATGTTAAATGAAGTTTTTGTTCATATTTTGTAACCCTTGAAGGTTAAGAGTTAAAGAGTAGCTTCTAGCTAATCTTCGCCTTTTTGGGGCAAATGTGTTGTACATTTGTTAATAAAGACATTCATTCATTCATTAAGTATAATAGAATGCATAAGCCAGAGTAAGACTACACCAAGAGTCTTAACAGATAGTGCTGCATCTCAAATAACTATAACTTGAGGAGAAAGAAGAAAGTAGATTCTCATACTTGCAGAATACAAGACACAACCGAATTCAAGGGAACAGCATCTGATAGACTACTAGATAGAAGAGGAAGACTGACCTTAATTGAATCCTGCAGATATCCTAAAATTCCTTCAAAGAATAGAACTAGAGGAACTATTATCAGTCTCTTTTATAGTTAAGTGAATATTTACCACATAAACTATAGAATACAAATAATCAAACCAATTCAGATCAGCACAGAATATTTGAAAAACAGCCTGTAGCTTATTTTGAACAACAAAACTTACAAGTACGATTATTTAATGTGGGAAGTTTTATATAAAATTTAAATGCAACCTGCAGTGAATATTTCAATAATTTTTATATTTTTCAACCCATTAATAACTAAAAAACCGGCTAAGTGCGAGTCGGGTTCGGTACCATTATCTATAAAAATTGAAAAAAGAATCACATTTGTTATATGGGAGTCCCCCTTAAATATTAATTTTATTTCAATTCAATTATATATTTTCAAAATGAATAATAAGAGTCAATATTCTGTGAAAATTGCAAGCATTTACTTGTTGCCGTTATCAATATCGAGGAAAAAAGTCACATTTGTTGTATGGCTCCCATGTTGTATGAGAGCCACCTTAAATATTTATTGTATTCTGTTTTTAGTATTTGTTGTTATAGCGGCAACCGAAATACAAAACCCCAAAAAGTATGGTACATATTTGTTCTAAAGAAACAATAAGTAGGTTATTAAGTTTGATCAATTTATATATTTTTTTAATAATTTTATAAGGAATTAATATTATATTATGTTATAACTCACCCCTAAATTCCATATTCGGTATAATCACTTTCTCACAAATACTACTCAACACATTATCATCTTCAAACAAGTTTCTATACTGATTTCTCTCAGCTACAGATGACAAAAATTGCAAAGCATTAGAAACCAACTAAAATTGGAGAGAAAAAAGAAAAGAATATTAAACTATAAAGTAAATTATGATAAATATAATACCAAATCAAATTTAGGCTGCAATCCTGTGGCAACCAAAAGACCCCAAACATCAGTTACAAATTGAGGTAAAAACTGTTTGAATTCTTCATCATATTTTTGGGCATACAATGCTATATTATCACACACTTGTGATTTTAGTTGTTCCATAACACCTGCTTCCTCAATTTCCTGAAAATTATCAAAATAGATGGATAAAGTGAACACATCCTTTTAAGCACTATCCTATCAAAAGTTATAGATACTTTTCTGCACCCTATTTGTTTTTTCAATTAAACTTGTGCTACCTCAAACAAGCCCACACAAATTTTTCATTATACTCTCTAAAATTGTCTGCGGGAAAATGAAAAGGAAATAGTAGATTCAATTTTTTATACTCTTTCCAATTATAAAGAGCAATTCAAAAAAATCTCTATACAGGGCGTTGTTTTTAGGAAAGACGAGTTTTGAAATTTTTTGTCAAGCCGGACCTGCATTAACTTTTTGGAGATGCTTTTGATGGAGTTTCTAGGTCATGGTTATCACATGTACCAAATTTTAAAATAATATACAGGTTAGCTTGGAAGTTATGAGGTTTGAAAGAAATAGGATAAATTTATAAAACACCCTGTATCTCGGTTATAAAGTGTAGAAGACACATTAAATATAGGTTTTTGGAAGCACCAAAGTGATCCTCATCTACAGTTAAAGTTAGGCCCTTTCCCAATGAAACACCCTGTATCATAGAATGACATGAAAAAAGGTTAAATTTTTTTAATGATATTGCGTATGGCCCCATTATACATTCACTCTTTTCCCAGTTATTGTAAATTAGTAATTTGTAGGTAAGGTACATTGAGATTTGTAAAAAATTCATTGAGTAACATTCTAATCTTGTATTATCTGAGGGAATATGTCGAAGAATATATTTAACCCTCTAAGAGTAATGTATTCAGAAGTATGCAGAGGTCAATTTGACTATTTTCAATAATTGTTACCTTAAAAAATTAGAAAAAAGAAGGAAAATTTCAAAAGTTGTGCTAGCTTGAGTTTGAGTTGGCACAATTTTTAATAAAGAATATATATATATAAGGTTTGTTCGTAAAACAGTCAGAAACTATCAGAATCAGAAAAAAAAGCGTTCATAGAAACAATTTGACAGTTGGTGATTTGAAATTCCTCTGTTCGTAGAAAGAAATTTGCGGTTTCGGATCAGTTGCCAACTATCAGAATAATTTGCTGACCAGGATCAAATTTTTAGTTTGAGCATGCGTATTGTGATGCTGTAGAAAGTGACATATTTTTACTATTTTTCTATTGTGAAAAAAACACAGAAATAGCTAACCAGCCAGTTCCTTCTAAAATAAAACGTAAGTAAAATAATTTGTATGTTGTAATACCAGACATTTCAAAAAATTCTCTGGCTTCTTATTAGGATCACCAAAGAATGATACACACATTACAAAATGATTTACTGATTCTCTATTTTTTTTCAAGCTCTTCTTCAAGTGATGGAGAACTTTTAGTTTCATGTTTATCAAAGACATCACTGTCATGATGTCAAATGATCAATTACTTTTGAATTGATTGTGCTTACTAAATCAATGTATTCAAAATATAACTCAAGTTATTTGGAATACATTTTCTTTTTACTGTATAAAATTTATATAATAATAATTGTACATACGTTATTTTGCAAGCTTGGTACATCAGCAATAAGCATTGTGTGAAAATTGGACATCCAAATTTGTATGTTGTCTTCAAAAAATTCTGGAAGATCTTGGAAGTTCAATGAATAAAATACTTTACAAATAAGAACCAATGAACTGTAGATAACTTTTAAAGCATTAACATCATTGCTGTGTGTTTGAGCTAAACCTATAGTTGCCTGAAAATATTAATTTATTTATAATTATGGTTTATCACAGAAATGTATTGACTTACCACAAGTAGATCAGTAAGGGGCTGGGCCAGTTTTTCGAGAACATATTTTATTTCTGTCCACAGCTCATTTGACTTAAATTCATATCTATATTTCTTAAACAAAGAATGTGCTGTTCTTAAAACTCCATTTATAACATTAAAGTCACCTTAAAAAAAGTAAGTATAGCAGGTAACAAATATATGTATTAAATGATTTTGGAATTAATATAGACATTAGTTTGAGAGTATTTACCTGTTGAAAATTTATCAACCATTTGTGTGATTAACTCAGGCCATTTTAAAGGAAAATCAGTTTTTCCAATTATACTTATAGCATCGCTCAATTGTTTCTGAATGGCCTCTGGAGAACTCAACATTAGAGTGACAATAAGATTTTTAATCGCAATACGATCAGTTTCGTGTATCCGATCTGTTTGATCTTCCTCCTAAAAGAAGAATTTTAGTAAAGTCAATAAGTGAAGTCTCTTATACTTACGACAAACCAGTTTCTTTTAATATAGTTTTTAAATGCCACGGCTCCAGCAACTCTGATAGTCATATCTATTTCAGGTTTGTGAACGAGGTTCAGAAGAAGCAATGGATAATTTTGATTAACCTCTACTCCTTTTAAGAACTGTTCAGCTGCAATATTAAATTAGATATGGAAATAAAATATACATTGTTTTACAAACTGTAAGAAGGAAAAATCATACTTACCGGGTCTTCGAACATTTATATCTGGATTTAGAGTTTCTTGTAGGTATTTACCAAGAGTTTGTAGATTATGATCAGATATTTCCATTTTTAACTTAAATTATTATTCTATCACAATATATTTTTAACTACTAAGAGAAAGAGATATTACTTGAAAATAAAAGCTAACCTTTAAAACCGGATGGACATATATTTGAAATATGACATAGCGAGTGCATAGCGAGCACTAACCTAACTCCTGAGTCCTGCTACCACGCAACACCACCTAAATTTGCCTAAAATGTGACAAATGTCACAAAAAAAGCGCGAAACTTTGTAGGTTATATCATTTTATTTGTACACAATTTTTAATGTTGTAATAAACTTTTATTTTCAACAATGGTTTTACAAAATTCTGGTAAATTTAGAGCGGCGAGATCTGAAAAATTTACACCTTCTAATGATAAAGCGAATACAGCAGCAAACAGGTTAACAAAGAAGTATAAATTTATATATTTCAATTTGAACTAAAAAATCATTTTAGGGAGGAAAGTTCAGAATTTCGTGTTCGTCAAGTTATTGAGAATGAAGCTGTTGATCTTAAATATGGCTTTGACAAAATTAAAGATCACCAAGAGAGGACAGGTTTTCTGCTTAACATGCATTCCGTTAGTACCAATTTATATTATTTGGTTTTCCAATTAATTGAAAGATTTTCATATAAAAGGTTGAAAGTGCTTTGAATACCGCTATTTTGAAAATAACAAAATCTTATGATTGAAAGCTGCTAGTATGATCTAATGTTTAAAGTTTGTTAGGTATAAATTGTGCAAATACATGAAATGGTGATCCTAACATTGTTATAAGATCTTTAAAATAAATCAACTTTTATTCAAAGAGATTGGATTTTAACAAGCTAATGCAAAATTTGTTAAACAGACTGAAATACTTGATGAAGACAAAAGACTGTGTGCTGCAGTTGATTACTACTTTATGGAAGAAGATGGCTCCAGATTTAAAGTATCATATCCGTTCATGCCTTATTTTTATGTACTAACTCATAAAGAACTGCTTCAAGAAGTGATAGAATTCTTGTCCAAGAAGTATACAGGCACTATATCTAAAGTTGAAATTATTGCAAAGGAAGATTTAGATCTGGTAAATAAAAGTTATTATTATATTGATCTGCAACATGTAAAAAATTTAGTTGAATATCCACATGATAGTTTGTGTTTTCAGCCAAACCATCTTGTTGGATTGAAGCAAAAATATATAAAGTTGTCTTTTATGAATCAAACAGACTTAATTAAAGTAAGAAGGGAAATTTTGAAAGTAGTGAGGAAGAATAGAAAAAAAGATAATACTAACTCATATTATACAGAAATGTTAACAAGTACTCTCTGTTATGGTGATATGGTAGAAAGTACTAGTTATTCAAATAAAAATACTGATCAAATGGAAAATATACTGGATATAAGGTAAGGAAGGAAACTTTAATGACTGATACATCTGGTCATCTGGTTAGGCATTTATTCACTAATAATAATTCCTATAATTCATACAATACTCCATAATTTACCATTACTACTGAATAGAAATATAAGTATTTCTGATTGAAATAACATAGGCATATCTAAGATTTAATTAAAATAAAAAGAATCGTAACACACTGTGTTATCTGTCATAGGCATGATATATAGTGTGCTATCTGTCAGTCTTGATATATTGCGCAGTGTGTAGTTAAGAATAGTACAACATATTATGTGTATCACACATGCCAATATACATGTAAATACTGGTCTGTATTTGACTGAAATAGAATGGAAAATGGTCCATTTGCATGCTAACTTTCGTTTTAAAGCATATAAGAGAGAATTTGTGCATTATTCAGTCTTCTTGTGTGCGTTTCAAGTGGATTTGAGGGATTTTTGACTTATTTCGAATATCGGTGACCGTTTCGGGCAGTAATCACGTGAAATCAAGAGTATTTGGATGAAATAAGGTCGAGTTGTGTGTTTTTCTATCGTTTTAGACTGTTTTCAGCGCTCTTACGAGTTTTAGTCTGTATTTGACTGAAATAGAATGGAAAATGGTCCAATTGCATGGTAACTTTCGTTTTAAAGCATATTCGAGGAGTTAATTTGTGCATTATTTAGTCTTCTTATGTACTTTTCAAGTGGATTTGAGTGTTTTTTGACATATTTCGAGAACCGTTGACCGTTTCGGGCTGTATTCACGTGAAATCCAAGTATATCCAAGATTAAAGAAAAAGATTTTTGAAAATCATTCTGTCTAAACCTCATACATATCCTTCAGATCGATTATATAGGGAAAGCAACATTTTTGACTTGAAACAGTTATATTTTCTTTGTGCCTCTATAAAATACCACGCCATAAAGGATAAAAGTAACCTACCTTTACTCAATTATGAAACTAGGAACAAACACCACTATATTGTTCCGAGAATGATGAAATCTTTTGGTCAAAGATCTTTTTCATTCCTAGCACCGAAAATCTATAATTGTATCCCTTACAGTATCAAACTTATAAATAATCCCATGCTATTCAGAAAGAAATTAAAAGCGTTTCTTTTGGAACAGGCGAGATGTTTCTGTCATATTGCATTAATGGTGTAATTATACATATTATCACGGACAACCATGATACATAGGATTATCAAAAAATAAAGAAAAAACGTATGGTCACATTAACCAAAGTTTTGAAATTTTAGAATTTGATTTTAAAATTTCAATTTATTATTATTATTGTAATTTTATCCTTCCATCTTTTAAATAATTATCATTTAAATTTCAACTCTGATTCTAATCATAATGTTATCAGAGTTGTAATAACATATCTAACATTATTAAATTAATTACTGTTGTTTTTATTTATATGTATTTTGCCGAAACAGGTGTATGTACACCTATCGGAGACCTTCGGGTTGTTTATTCACTAACCAAACATATTTGTAATTACTTATATACTTTGTGAATAAAATTATTATTATTATTATCTATGCTCTATGCGAGATATACGATATCGTGGAATGTGCGTAGATAAACCTAGACAGAGGTTATGTGGATCGACGCATAACCATATACACCGACATTCAGGCAGCAATTAAAGCCCTGAGTGGATATACCATCAACTCAGGACTTGCTGACGAATGTCGAGAACGACTTGCTGATCTTGCAAGTCGGAACGTAGTGCGGCTAGAATGGATTCCGGTCCACTCTGGTTTTGAAGGCAACGAAATGGCGAACGCACTAGCTGCGGATGGGGCGGCATTTCCTTTCTGCGGCCCGGGCCCGACCCTGGGCCTAACAAAACAAACAATACGCAAGGAGACGAGTAAGTGGCTGAGGAACCAGCACCTCGCTCATTGGAATACTCTGCAGGGTCCTAGACAATTCAAACTTCTACTGAAGGGATGGACAGGCTGGGGCAGCTATTGAACTACCAAGGAGTAGGTTGAGGAAGATAGCAGGACTCCTAACAGGGCACTGCTGTGTGAGGAAGCACCTCTACAACCTAGGAGTAGAGGAAAGTTCCCTATGTAGGGGTTGCGGCATGACTGACGAAACGTCAGTCCATGTTCTCTTAGTGTGTCCACACTGGGAGTCATGGCACCAGGAGACACAAGCAGGCATCCACTGAAAAAGGTTGTGGCCTTTATTGTAGGGCTCGGCTTCATGGATGTCTAGGTAGCAGGAATGGCACAATGGGACGGCCAGTGGCCTCAGTGCCGGAACCTTGACTTTAGTTTGGCTAGATCAAGGATCGCCTGCACATTCAGTAGTAGTGGAAGTAGCATTAAGGGTGTCTGTAGCGACGTGATCGTGTGGTTGGTGGGAACCTCGTCTAGAAAGAAAATCACATTTTCTGTTGTATTGAATGTATTGATGTATTATTATGTGCAATTGTGACTCATCAACTCATTTTTGACAATTTTCAGGGAGTATGATGTACCTTACCATGTCAGAGTTTCCATTGATTTGAAAATATTTTGTGGATCCTGGTATACAATCAAAACCAAAGGAAAAGATCTACCCCCCACAATAACATCTAGATCTGATATAATAGAGAGACCTGAAGCCATCGTCCTCGCTTTCGATATTGAAACTACCAAATTACCTTTGAAATTTCCAGATTCCGCTACAGATCAAATCATCATGATCTCGTACATGATTGATGGACAAGGTAAGATATTGGTTGCAGTTGAATATTTAATAGATGGTGAAACTATTTTTAGGTTATTTAATAACAAATCGTGAAGTTTTATCAGCTGACATAGAAGATTTTGAATATACACCTAAACCGGAATTCGAAGGAAAATTCACAATATTCAATGAACAAAATGAAATGTGCCTGCTACAGAAATTCTTCGATCACATCATGGAAATTCGACCTCATATTTTTGTAACTTACAATGGTGATTTTTTCGATTGGCCATTTATAGAATCCAGAGCAGCTTCTTATGACCTGGATATGAAACAAGAAATTGGATTCTCTAAAAATAACGAGGGTGTTTACTGTTGTAGACCTGCAATGCACATGGATTGTCTCTGCTGGGTGAAGAGAGATTCATATCTACCTGTTGGATCGCAGAGTTTAAAGGCTGTCGCAAAGGCGAAACTTAGGTATCCACATCATAAATACTAGTAGACGATGTTTAATTGGACATTGTTTCTAGATATGACCCTGTCGAATTGGATCCAGAAGAAATGTGTGCTTTAGCCGCATCCCAACCTCAAGTATTATCAAATTATTCAGTATCAGATGCGGTCGCTACTTATTATTTATACATGCAATATGTGCATCCTTTTATTTTTGCGTTATGTACCATTATTCCTTGTGAGCCAGACGAAGTTTTAAGAAAAGGATCAGGTATGCATATATTGATTTAAATTTAACAAGTATTTGTAACAAAATTCAATATCTCGCATTGACCGATGAGAGTTCCACGATTAACGGCCGGCACACACTTAGCTTAGCTTAGTTGTATGAAATCCAAACCAATGGTTCAATAAAACCACAGAAAATTTAATTTAAGTCCCTCAAAGGACACTTATGATGCTACTAGTTTCGGTAGAATATTACCATCATCAGGCTACAATATAAAGAAATGGTATACTTAATACATGAAGATCTTACAAGATTCTGTCAAAATTACTTGAACAAGAGTAATAGATATAAAATGAATGTGAAAGATAATATTATAATTAATAATACAAAATTGAGAATATCACAATAATTGTTGATATTAAATTAAAAACTGTTTAATACAAATTAAAAAGTTAATGAAAATACTTCAAATTACAAGTTTGATAATATAAATTATATAAGTAGGTAGTCAAATTGAAATAAAGTAAAATATAGTTACCTGTATGAAAAATATAATCCGAAGAACAATGTTTCCAATGTTCTTCCCTTTTCTTTTCTTTCCTTACCACTCAAATAAAATTTGAAATTTATTTGATATAAATATGTATTAACATATTGAAAAAAAATTTTTTAACGTTTTTGGCAACAACCTATTGTTCTTTGGATTATATGTTTCATAAAGGTAACTAAATTTTATTTTATTTCAATTTGACTACCTACTTATATAATTTATATTATCAAACTTGTAATTTGAAGTATTTTCATTAACTTTTTAATTTGTATTAAACAGTTTTTAATTTAATATCAACAATTATTGTGATATTCTCAATTTTGTATTATTAATTATATTATCTTTCACATTCATTTTATATCTATTACTCTTGTTCAAGTAATTTTGACAGAATCTTGTAAGATCTTCATGTATTTAGTGTACCATTTCTTTATATTGTAGCTTGATGATGGTAATATTGTACCGAAACTAGTAGCATCATAAGTGTCCTTCGAGGGACTTTAATCAAATTTTCTGTGGTTTGGACTTTGAGTTTTATTGAACCATTGGTTTAAATCGAATTAGTTCTAAACAGTTATGGTTGCCACTAGATTACCTAAATGTAATGCTGTCGCTACTAACAATGAGAACGAATTTTAAATAATGTGATAAATCGAACAATTGAAACCTTTAATAAATAACTAGGTACGTAATTAGTGACGACCTAGATGTTCGAAATGTCGTCCATCATTTTCAATGCATGAAATCAATCGATGACGGGTAGAGAAAACAGCAGCTTCAATTTCTGCCCTTGAAATACTTCGTATTGTCTATCGTTTCCTTTCAACCATGTCAGCTCTTGTTGCGGGCTTATCGGCTTAAACGAGATTTTTTACTCGCCCCCACAAATAAAAATCTAAACAAGTTAGTTCTGGAGACCTCGGTGGCTAAATAAATGAACTCTCAAATATCGGTTTTTATTGATATTTTATGCTTTTGATTCACTAACACATCGATTGAAAACTAATATAACATTCTTATATAATAGAAAAAATGTAGCACAACTTACTTCACCAGCTTTCTAGACGTTGAAAGATCAATTCCCGCCATTTAACTGTTTCTTACGATATCTCAGGACAGGAAAAAGATATCGCCTTGCGGTTTGCAGTGTTTTATTACTGATTTAGGCTACTTTTACAAAATATAATTCAATTTGTATGCTTCCATTTAAAATTGTTACGAGAAAACACAATATTTAAAAAAAAAAAACAGCGCCCTCTAGCGTTTATGTTATCAATCAGATTGCTTCATATTTACAAATTTTCGATTGTTAAACAAAAGCTCTTTCAAACAACATCAAGTTTATTAAAATCGGTCAAGCAGAACCCGAATTACAGGCATTTTTTTGTAACAAGGCTTCCACTCTCCCCCACCTCTTATTTAAAGTTAAAGAGATAGACTTAAAACTGTCATATTAAAAATACGCAGAATTTGTCAAGGAATGTGATTATAGGTTTGTTCCCGTAGCAAGTTCCTAACTGTTATGGACATATTGAGTCTGCGCAGTATCAAAAAAGCGTTCCAGCAGAGCCTGAACTATGATACTGCGCAGACTCAATATGTCCATAACAGCTAGGAACTTGCTACGGGAACAAACCTAGTGATATTCAGTATGCTCCTTGATTAAGTAAATTTTGAAAAATTTTGCATTTTAAAACTTTAACTGTCAAATACGCCATCTAGCGGTGGTCCTACAATTCTGAAAATAAATTCCAGGCGTTTCTCGAGGCCACTTTTGTTATAAAAAATTTTTTCCCGAACTTGTGCTATAATCCACTCCTGAGATATGGCCGACGGCCGTTCTTAGTTGGCCACCCGGTACAAACCTACGACTAATCACTATTATTGTGTCAGGAACCTTATGTGAATCTTTATTAATGGTAGAAGCCTTCCACGCTAATATAATTTTCCCAAATAAACAAGAATCAGAATTAAACAAACTTACTCGTGATGGACATGTTTTGCAACAAGAAACTTATGTAGGTGGACACGTTGAGGCTTTAGAATCTGGCGTTTTTAGAGCCGATATCCCGTGTCGTTTTAGAATTATACCCGAAGCTATAGATACTTTAATAAGTAAGATCACAAACACTTTGGAGCATGCCATTGTTGTTGAAGAACAAGTTCCTATGGAAACTGTTACTAATTTGGA
Source organism: Galerucella calmariensis (assembly GCA_910591675.1). NCBI lineage: Eukaryota > Metazoa > Arthropoda > Insecta > Coleoptera > Chrysomelidae > Galerucella > Galerucella calmariensis. The sequence continues at coordinate 949 of CAJUYG010003673.1, read as the reverse complement.
AGAAGTGTATGAAGATATCAAGGGAAAGTTGTTGGCGCTCAAGGTAAGTAATATATCAATAATAAAAAACGCATGTATATAGAGTGTTCCAAATTGTTTTATTTTATTATTTCCACTTTTTAGGATTCTCCGATGAGATTGGAAAGGCCTCTGATATATCACTTGGACGTTGGTGCTATGTATCCTAATATAATTTTAACGAATAGATTGCAACCTTGTGCAATGGTTGATGAAACAATGTGTGCTGCTTGTGACTATAATAGACCTGGAGCGACGTGTCAGAGAAATATGGCATGGATGATGCGTGAGGAATACAGTAAGTTTCGAACATTTGTATTATTAAACTTTTGACGAATTGAAAGTGTTTTCCATTTTTAGTGCCTGCGTCTAGAAATGAATACCATAGAATTCAACAACAATTAGAGACTGAAAAATTTCCTTCGGAATTTCCTGGTGGACAACCGAGGGCTTTTCATCAAATGTCAAGAATTGAGCAGGCAGATTTAGAGAAAAAAAGATTGACAGTTTATTGCAGAAAAGTTTATAAAAAGTTGAAATGTACGAGAGTTGAAGAAAGAACTACGACGATTTGTCAAAAAGAAAATTCTTTTTATGTGGATACAGTAAGAGCGTTTAGAGATAGGAGGTGAGTACCGAACATGGTAAATCAGCGTTTTTGCGTGTTATCACAGATTTTCCTTTCACTTCATTCATTCGTTTAGGTTTTGCTCAACCGCCCAGGAACTTGAATACGTTTTTGTACCATTTAATAATAATTGGGACATTTTAGGCTGAAATGTATTTCGCAATAGTAGTTTTCCATGTTTCCTTTGACTCCAAAGGGTTTCTCGAACTTGGAAGAGGCTTAGCTTCAACTTGTTTGATTACCTGGCAGATTTAAAACGTTGTAATGTATGTATCCTACTATGGATACTTGGTGCATTAGAAG
>CAJUYG010003672.1:0-20141 GCA_910591675.1 Galerucella calmariensis | reverse complement strand
AATCATAAACGTTAGGTAACATGTTAAATATTTCACGTTCTCAAAACATTTGTGTGTTTATTGGGCAACTACAGGCGAGCTAAATTTAATCCTCAAGGCCTTGGCATGGACCACGCGTAAAGCTAATGGGGAAGATTACAAAGAACTGTGTGTAAAAGTAATGTGGAATATCTTGCCAAAAAACTGCATTCCACGACATTATCTTTAAGCAAGCTAGAGATTTTAATGATTTGATAAATCACAATTGGAATGGCCTTTCAATTAATTTCTGAAATATCTGTTCCTATCTAAATCACTGAGTCAAGTACAGTTTCATCACAAATTTTAAATCTAATTATAAAGCATTAATTTCTTTCTGTGTATACCTATTTTTATGGAAATTAAGCACAAGTGACATTTTCAAATTCATAGTGTTACTGGGTCGTATTAGAATAACTTAAATTTATAATAATAATAATGATAAATAAATAACTCATTATTCATTAGACATGATAAAAAACTGAATATTGGCATAAATAAGAATATAATTAAAAACTTTTTAGGGAGGTTCATCTTCTTTGCATCCCAGTCTCAGTTTTAATGAAGTTATGTTTTTTGTATCTCTCTATCAGTACAATTATTGTTCACCTCTATTTGAATTAATTCTGCGCTTGTGAGTCACATCAGTTTTTTTTTCTTCGATTGTTATCTTTGTTTTCCTTTTGTCCTATGAGTATTATTAGAAACATGTATGCAACTGTTGAATTTATGAGACGAAGTGAATATTCCTCAGGGGCGCTAAAAATTATCACTAACCTGGTTGGTAAAGAATAAGTCTAGATGTTATTGGCCAAAAACAAATGAAGCAGACTCCGTCGAAGATATGGTAAAATCAACAACAATGTGCAAGACATCTTGGCCTTGTTATAAAATCTTCAAAATTCATGGTAAATTAGGTGAGTAGGCACATGCAACTATAATTTAATACAAAACATAACAATAGTTGCTAGCAATATGAGTGGGATTATTCCTTCAGCTCCCCAAAAGAAGAAATAGTGGAAGATGCTAATGTACCATTAGGTATGATTAAAATGTATATTGAACATCCTTATTAAAAAAAACTTTATGGTTTTAGAACAAAATGATGTCTTTTATGCATATGTTCTAAGTCCTATATACCTACTCTACACATAAGACAAAATACTAAAAACTCCATTTCTCAAAATTTGGGTAACGATAATAATAAAATGGACCAAGATATGACTCTTCCTTCATTTTCACTTTGTGGTAATGATTATAAACTCCTACGTTCTAGTACAATTTTTGCAATCTAAACTTTACAAGTCATGTGACATGAGAGCATATTACAAACCTCATAAAAAGAGCATGGCCCGTAAAGTTACCAATGCAAAGATGTACCTACTGCTTATTTCAAAATTGTGAAATGTTTTGGACACTCCGTTACCCAACCTCACTCTTTCTGCATGTGGAAATATTTGGCCGATTGGTCATACCCAACAAGAACGACAAACACAAGGTAATTTTTAAGCACTTATGTAATTACTTCCGAAAATTTTCAACCCTCATAATCTCTATTCCATTGTTATATGTTGTTCATAAAAATAAATATTGTCCTATTACTAATAGTATTTATTTATAGTTTTTAACGAGAAAAATCAATATTCTTATGATTATTATTGTAGAAGGGGGTATGAAGGCAGTAGAGTATCTACTTAAACGTTTGGAGCTAGAGTGGACAGCGAGCAGTCGAGTAGATAGGACGTATTTTAGATACTCAAAAGCAAGCTAAGCGAATTTTGAGACAACGATCGGACGGAATGTTGATTTTTATAAGCCGAACCGGCGAAAGCTTTTTCAGAAAACAAACAGCGTTTCAACGTAAATAGTGTTTCTTAACACTGTTTACAACCTATGAAAAAGTAGTTCAGAGATGTTCATATGTTTTAGGAATTGTGGAGGATAGGAACTACATAGATGTCTAGGAAAAGCAAAAGCCGTTCCAGCAACCAAGCTAGCAACCAAAAGATGCAGCTACCACCCTTCCGGGAAGGAACAAACGATGAACACAGCAGTGAAGAAGAAAGTGAATACTAATACATACAGAGAATGACGGGAAGTGGAATCAAGTATAAACTAGAAGCGCAAATAGCCAAACAACAAGCGAGAATGGCCGAACAAGAAGCAGAAAGCCTGAAGATAACAATCCAAAGAATGGAAGAAGAAATGTCAGGGTTAAGGAATTAGCTGCAAAACAAAAAAATTTGAACCTATTACATGCTAAAATTTGCAAAATTCGTGATTTAGCAAAACTCCTGTGCTATTTAGTTTCAATTGGTCCCGTTTTTTGGTACGGTTGGTTATATACCAAAGCCCTTGAGAGACTCAAATATGTTTCCTTATCAGAGAAGAACGGTTACTACAATAGTAAAGTATCCCCCTCCCTCCAAGCTCGTAATGATCTTGAATGGTGGCTTAACAATGTTACCTTATCGGGAGTATAATTGGGGTCCAGATCATTCCAGTACGAAATTTTCACAGATGTTTCATCTAAAGGTTGGGGAGCAGTTTGCAATTCAGAAAAGGCACATGTATTTTGCGATAAAAAGGAGAGTGATAATCATATTAATTACCTAAAAGTCTTAGCCGCATTCTATGGCCTGAAGTGTCAAAAATCTTAATAACTGTAATTTATTATTAAGAATTGATAATACAACTGCTATCAGCCATATTAACAGAATGGGGGAAATCAAATATTTAAAACTTCATGAAATTACAAAACAAATATGACAATGCTGCGAACAGAAAAGCCTTTGGATATTTGCATCTTATATTTCTTCCGGAAATAATGATGATGCTGATAAAGAGTCCAGATCCTCATCCATAGAAACAGAATATTGGTTTTTCAAGAAATAATTAACGCATTCGGTAAACCAACAATAGATTTATTTGTATCAAAGTCCAATGCGAAATGTAAAAACTGTTTCTTGGAAGAAGGATCCAGACTCAGTGTTTGTTGATGCTTTTGCTATACCATGGCCTTCCTTCTTTTATGCCTTTCCACGTTTTCCTCTAATATTGAAAGACCTAAATAAGATTATTATAGAGAAAGCAGAGGGTATAATGGTAGTTCCTGCTTGGACTACACAACCCTGGTATCCATTATTTTATGAGTTATTAATTAAAGAACATTTAGTTTTTGAGCCTCATCCAAACTAAATTATATCACCTTTCAGAGAGAGTCACCCCCTATGGAAAAAGCTTACCCTGGTTGTAGGGTTCTCATCAGGGAAGTGTATCGCAAATGAAATATTTCAGAGGCAGGAATTAATATTCTATTAGCATCTTTAAGCCAAGGCTCCTTGAAACAATATAATATCTCTTTAAAACTATGTTGGAACTTTATTATTTGTAACAACATAACCTTGGAAAAACCGTCTATACAAGCTATTTTACAATTCCTTACCGTAGAATTTGATAAAGGAAACAGTTATGGCTCACTTAATTTGCATTGAAACGATTATACAATAAGTTTCCTTTCCCAAATATAGTGTTACTTGGGACCCAAGTGCTGTTTTGAATTATTTGTCTACAACCGATTTGTCATACCGAAGTCTGTATAAAAGAAATAACAGAATCCGATCATGCCAAACATCCATAAAACGGAGATTATTTCAGGCAGAAAAATTTAAAAGCAAACAAAATCTCGAATATAATTTGGAGAAGTTGAATTCAATGGCCGCTATTTTAATCAACTGCCAATTTAGAGAGACTGGAAAATCCAAAAACCTAAGAAGGTTTACAATAAAAGAAAAACTTTTATCACTGTCCCTCTATAAACAAAGCCCAAGATCGTATTCATTTTTATCCACATTTTTTGTACTGCCAAGCAAAACGACCCTGTCTAGACTGCTTGAACAAGTTGTAGGTGGACCAGGCATTCATAAGGTGATTTTTGAGTCACTACAAGAAATTGCGGGTAAAATGGATGAGAGTGATAAGCATGTAGCAGTCCTTTTCGATGAGATGACAATTATGCCAGAGTTGCATTTCAATGAACACCTTGGCTTAATAGAGGGCTTTGAAGATATGGGCGATGGCAGAAGAGAGAACCACATAGCAGACCATGCTTTGGTATTTATGGTAAGAGGCATTAAGAAGCCATGGAAAGCTCCCTTGCCTTTTCATTTGGCCAGTAGAGGTGGCGCAAAAACTCCACAAGTAAAAAATCTATTGAGTCAGGTTTTAGCAGAACTTATCTTAATAGAATCAAAACCGGTGACAGTGATTTGTGACCAGAAAAATTCGGCTGTCCTTAATCTGCTAATGGAGGAGACTAAGCAAAATTATTTAAGGAACAATAACGGCAACTACAGGAAAGGTTCTGTTGAAGTAGAACAATGCCAAATATACCCTATTTATGATCCTCCTTATTTAATCAAGGGTATGAGGAACAATTTAATTAAAAATAACCTTAATAATATATAAAATAAAACACCACAAAAACTGCCAAGTGAGAACATATTCGGAAACTCTGAGTTTGAAGGCTTGGCATCTGATGGATTGAACGTTCTACCCCACCTCAATGATGAACACATTTATGAAAAAAAAACATGATGAAGGTACGATCTGCGGCTCAGATATTCAGCCAAACAGTTGCTGCTACTCTTCAACTAGTAAGCAGACTTGGTAAGTTATCCATTTAATCTACTTATTATAATACTTTCACAATGTACGCCGAATAGTGATCCTATTTCTATTGTATTAACTAATAATTTGGTGGTAAGAAATAGAAACTGTGACTAAATTATTCAACATGCCATCAATAACATCAAGTTTTAACAGACAAAGGATGCAATAAAAAAGTTGGAATGTAAAAGGTATCAGCCCTATTTTCAGGAAATAAATTTCATTTTACTTTCATGGACGATCGACACGTAATAATAAAAACATCTGATGGCATTTGAAAATTTTTGTCATGGTAACACAACTTTGAAACAAACCATAGACAAAATAAAAGAGACGGATTGAAGCATAGGCGGTATTGGGCATAACGTTTCTGCGCCGCCACCCGCGCATCGAGTCGCTGCGGTCGCGAGAACTACAAGACTTTTTACATAAGGAGAATGGAATAAAATACTTTGAAATATTATAAATCACCTTTCACTTCAACATTTTGCCCTTAATGTCAATGAACATCATCGAATATCCTAGTATATTAACTTCTAAGTCAATAAAAATGAAAATATACAAAATCAATCATACTTTGGTTGATGTGAATCTGGCTTCTGTTTATTAAAGTCAAAGTGAAAATGTCAACAAGAAATATACATGAATATTATACAAATGGTGAGCACATGGTGAGTAGGATTTAAAATTAGTTCTACATATTATAAATTTATTTAGGATTTCAGTTCTAATAAAGGAAATAAAAGTAAGTGAACCTTTAAAATGTCATCACTAAATATAATTCGATATGTATTGCAGAAAATTGTGAAGTAAATATTTTTGTCCACTTCGCAATTTGTAGTAAGAATAAAACATTTTTCAAATCTCCATTTGATATTAATCAAAGTGAACAGTGCTACAAAAGTTTAGAACTTCCTTCTACATGCAATTATCAAAGGTTGTGTGAAGATCATTTTGATAATAATGCATTTATAGGTTCATTATGCAAAATACTTATTAAATTTGTTTTACCTTTGTAATCCTTACATCATGCACCATAACATAATACACCACCAAAAGTAGTTGAACATAATAATAATACCCAAGCTTTTGAAAATACCGTATTGCCTGTATTAAAATGAAAGCTTATTTTTTCTAACTCAAACTCAATTTGGAACATCTAACTAACAAACTATGTTTGGAATCTAGTACTTTAAGTAAAATAAATGAAACTTGTTGTAAAAAATTCATTTCTCAAGAAGATTGTATTATATTAATAAAGTTATTTCAAAATTAGATCCAGCAGGCTTAGATTTTAAAAAAAGTAGTACTATTAAATGCAAGAAACAAAAACTTTCGTGGTCAATAACATTACCCATTTATAAAAAGGGACCACAAGATGATGTTTTGAAACGTTTTATATCTTTGCCTAGTAAATCTATTTTACAGTTACTTCTATGATCAGTGCCATTTGAAACTGGAATTAATAAAGCAATTTTTGATAGGCTTAAAGAAAGGGTTGTGAAAATGAAGCATATTGATGAAAATTGTGTCTTGTTATTTGATGAAATAGCTCTATAAGAACAATTGACTTTGGATGTGTCTAGCGACAAAGCTATAGGCATAAAAATTGGAATTCTACTGAGGATAGGGTTAAACTTAGCTCAAAAAAGTTTGTCACCTTATAAATTAAAAAATAATATGAGTAGTAAGAGGACTAGCAAATAAAAATAATGTTTTTTCTTTGTAACTTACGGTACTGTGTTTTATTCATTTTGTTTCAGACCTGTTCCTGCCTTCATAGAAATGGATAATCTACTTTCTTTTTTGTTGTTTTTGTGAATAATTTTAAAATAATGTGCAATTTAATGTGATATTGGATTAACTTTCCTAAATATAAAGTAAGTTTAAGAAAAATATGTTATTTTTTGATTTATAATATATAAATATTTGATAAATTGATGGTAATATAGATGTGGATTATTTGTTATGTTATTATGGCAGTTTAATAAAAATTTTAAATTTGTGTTGATTTCTCATTTATCTAAATTATGTGTCCTAAAATTGTTTATTGATTATAATCATTTCATTAGAAAAAATAAAATATAATTTCATTTTTCGTAATGAAATAATTATATTATAAACAATTTTTAGACAAATTGTGAAATTCACCTACCCACAATCCAAACTAACCAGTTTAAATATCCCGCCTTCAAAAATTAGTTCCGCCAGTCCTTCCTGGTGCGCTTCGATCAACGTGATGCCTACTGTTACTACAGGGTCGACAACTCTCATTATATTATATTTCTCTATGAAACAAACCTATGTGATTGCAATAACTATGGTGTAGCTATTTTATAATGAAAAATAATGCATGAGGCATGGTTTTGGTAATCGCTATAGCTGTCAGCTTAACAAATCAATGAATGCAGCCTTTGTTGGCATATGCTATATCGGTTTGTAACACTATGCACATCTATATTAAAATTACTATATAACTATAACTTTTTACAGATACACAACAGGTCATTGGAAGCAATGCAGAGGATACAGCAGCTGTGTTGTCGTTCTTTGATAGTCTGTTCGATTCATTCAATGGATATAATAAGAATTTGGTCCATGGAAATATATTAAACTGCTGTTTAAGCGAGACATCTGACCATATTCGTTTTTGGAAGGAGGACCACAGCTGAGCACTATGAAGTTCCAGAAAAATCTCGGACAGGGAACTGGCAATACCACCAAGCCTTAAACATTGGGCATTTAATGTTGAAAATATTAAAGCAATATGGAACATATTAAAAGTCAACGGTTTTCAGTATCTATTGCCAAGGCGTTTAAACCAGGACTCACTTGAAAACGCGTTTGGGCAGTTGCGAAGTTTTGGCGCCCTAAATACACACCCTTCAAGTGCTAGGTTTGTAGGTTTTTTAAACGTTGTTTTTTAACACAACAATGTCATTTTATAAGCGCACATTTAATTGCGAAAATGACACTTGTGAAAATATGTTTATTTCACTGGGTAAATTGTTTAACCAGTGTTCCATCAGCCGAAAATGTGAATAAAAATATAAGTTTACAACCAAATCGACCTAACGACATGACACTGTCTGCAACGCTGCAGCAGTTGTCAGCAAATTATGTCAGTGGATTTAGTTTGAAAAAAATAAAAAAGAGTATAAAATGCTCCCAACTGCCATTCATCTTTATATGGCACAGGCACTACAGCACGTCATGCACTCATTTCTGCTAGAGAATATGGTGGTGACATTGCTAGAGGGTTACAATATCCAACTCCTGCATTTGCATTTGCCTTTGATTGGATAATTAAAAAATATACGCATTTTTAAATAAGGAGCCATATAGTAGTGTTTTGTCACAAGAAATAGGTAGTTATACGAAAGAAACAGTGCAGTTTGATTTTATTTCTTGTGAGAAAGAACATGTATCGGACTAGATTAATTCAATTATTGAATTTTCGATAAGAACAATTTTACATAATTGGTGCAGAAATGTAAATCGTATATTATCTGGCAAAGCGAAGTACTCGGGAAAAAAATTGTAAAATCACAAGCATTTACAATTTATAAAAATCGAAAAAAAAACAAAAAATTAAAAAACCTCAACACATCGTCTCAGGTACTGTTTAAGTGATAATTTATTTCAATTTATTTATTTAAAAAAACGCTATTTATACAGTTTCTTAATATAGTTAATTATCTCATATATTCAGCGGCAGTTCTTAATAAATTTATATATTATGTTTCTCAATATACCTAATATAAAATGCTAAAAATTACTTCCTTACCTACCACTATAATGTAATCTACAAATATGCACCTAAGTGATTTAACACTTGTTTTGTGCAGAGCGTATATATCAAAGAGTTTTTCATTTATTTAATTTAACAAATATGGTAGCTATCCTATATTATGTTAAACAAAAAAAAATTATGTAATAATTATAAATAAATAAATACAATTGGACCGAGTTATGCATCACTTGACTAAGCGACAGGCCATCGTTTTTCGGGATTTTTATGCCATCTAGTAGTAAAATATGTAACTTACCTTAGAAAAAATGCAGAACACGGAGAGACATGAACAACATTTTTTTCAAGATAAAGCTAAGCGCCAATCAAGTTATAGAATAAAATCCGATTTGTATCACTTGTCTAAGAGCCAACTAATTCGGCGTTAGTTTACATCAGTTGACCAACCGACTTTGCGAGTTTGCATTACTTGACCAACCGACGGTGCAAGCGGCGTTTGGCTAGTTGATGCGTTTTTATATTATATTTAGTGAAGTATGTGTTTTGTGCGTTCAGTCTTGTTCGGTACTCGGTAGTATTACAAGTTGTTATTGAAAGATATTAATTTAATCACTTGTTTGATTTTATGTTGGAAAAATGTTGAGAAGAACAGCTTTAATCATAAGAAGTGCGCAGGAATTAATAAATATAGGGGTAAGTTCTTAATTATTATGCTAATATTTATTTTTTGATGTTGACATAACCTTAAATTTTTGTCGTAGGAGAATAATGAGAAAAATTTTCCACCAAATAATTCTGCAGTAGAAAAAATTAAAAATGAAGGTACAACTTCGGAGCAGCATAGTTTTCCGGAAGTGAGTATATTACTTTATTAATGTTTTTGTATTGATACCTAGAGTTGATTAATAAGGTTGGATATATTATGGTACCATATATCTTTTTTATTTTAGGAACAAACAGATCATTATGGTAGCGACTCACCTACTTATACAAATCTTTTGCCAGTAAAAAATAAAGACGATAGTGAAAATATAAAAACTAATGTTCCAAATGATATAGAATTACAGAATAAAGAAAACGATGACCCAAGTGAGAATATACCAAAAAATAATGATCTAAATAACTTAGAAATACAGAATGAACAAAACGATAATGACCCCAATGAAAATATACAAAATAATGTTCTAAATGACATAGAAGTTCAGAATGATCAGAACGATAATGAACCAAATGAAAAACATGCTACTCTAGGTCGACCCAGAAAAGGAAGAAAAAGGAAATATCCGTCACAGAGAGAACCATTAACTGCATTCAAAATAAAGGCTACATTATCCAAAGAGGATCTGTAAAAATGCCAAAAGAATTCAGACAATATCTATGCCGCTGCGATTGCTTAAATAAAGTTGGGATAGAAAGGGCACAAGAACAATACAAGAAATTTTATAGTGTAACATCCCACGATGCTCAAAGAGCACTTATTTGTGCAATGGTAAACGACTTCCCGATCAAGAGAAAAAGAAATAAAAACTCACAAAAAAGAAACAGGTCAAGGCGGTTCACTATAAACGATGTTACCGTATGCAAACCATTTTTTCTACAGACGTTAAGAATCTCGAGTGGTAAAGTAGATCTGGCTATTAAGAGCATGAAAAAAAACAGAAGGTGTTAAAGATTTAAGGGGCATAGGCGGTGGAAAAAATAAAATTTCCTAACAGAAGTATCAAGAAGTAACCACACATATTCAATCTTTTCCAAAATATAAGTCCCATTACTCCAGAGAAACAACAAATGCTATGTTTTTGCGTTCAGATACTACACTACCGATAATGTACGACTTATATAAACAAGAAGTAATGTCTCCTGTATCATTCTCGAAGTACAAGCATATTTTTTTGACCTGCTTTAATTTAAAAAGAAAACCTTTAAAAAAGGATACGTGCAATACTTGCGACAGACTTAACATTTTAGAAAAGAGTGGTACTCATCAGCAGCAAGATATGTACCAAAAGCAAAAAGAGTCTCATTTAAAATCGGCTGAAGAATCAAGGATGTTATTAAAAAGCGATAGAATGAGGGCTAAAGACGATAATAATTTAGAAGTTTTATGTTTTGATCTGAAAAAAACGCTACCTTTGCCCCGAATTCCTACAAACGTAGTTTTTTATAAACGTCAACTTTGGTTATATAATATGGATATACATACTTCCAAAAATAACAAAGGTTATTGTTATGTTTGGTTGGAGGGAGATGCAAGCCGTGGTGCACAAGAAGTTGGATCTGGTTTGTTCAGACACATTATGAATGACCCAGATATGCAGGACTGTAAGTCTTTGATTCTTTGGTCGGACAGTTGTGGAGGACAAAACAGAAACATAAAAATTGTCCTCATGTTAAAAGCAATTCTTGATGTCCATCCATCCTTGATCAAAATAACATTACGATTTTTGACATCTGGTCATAGTTTCCTCCCAAATGACACAGATTTTGGAGACATTGAGTGTGCATTAAAATTGCAACAGAGACTCTATTCTCCTAATGATTATATAAATATCATGAGGGGGTGCAGACGCAAGAATCCTCTTATTGTACATAGGATGGAACGAGAACACTTCTCCGGTACTGGGCGTTTAGAAAAAGCTATTGTTAATAGAAAATCAGATATTAGGAACAATGAAATAAACTGGTTTAAATTTAAAGAAATAGAAATGCAGAAGGAAAAACCATTCAGTATTTTTGTAAAAAGTAATGATTTTCAAAGCGAGGCACAGGAAATCAATATAGAAAGGAAAAGGGGCAGAAATTAAGAGACAAGAAAAAATTTTAATGAATACTTAGACCAACTTTGGCCAAATGGTAAAGCAATATTCACAAAAAAACTTGATGACCTAAAATTCCTTTTACCATTTATACCAAAAGACGATCAAAAATTCTATAAAAAATTAATAGGAGATCCTAATCTAGAAGAAGACATAGATGGATTTGATATTGAGACACTAGATTTTGAAGTAGAAGAAGGACAAGATGAAATAGAGTTATAAAAAGTATTAAAAAATAATGTTTTTCGTTGAATAATGTTCCTTTTATTTAAATAATGTTTTCTAACCACTTTAAAAATAGAAGAATTGTATTTAAAAATGTGTTCTGGTATGCCCTATCTGTCTTAAATATGTATACTACTATAAAACCTAGTACCTATCAGCTAATACAAAAAATTTAAATTAAAAGCATAATAAAAATTAAATAATTCTTTGCAGTAAGAACTTACAACAGTTTGTTGTATAAAAGGAAAATGATATTAATAATAAATTATTTCAAGTCAAATGCCTTGCAGTGGTTTTGCATAATATGACCAACAGTCAAAAGTGGTACATAGTCATATTATGCAAAACCTAAAAATACCTATAACCGAGCCTATAACCATGAAAATCATCAACTGGAAAAGCGGCTTTTTGCTTATAACAGCTGTCACTTGTGTTTTATAATAAAAATATGCAGGAACCAAATAATTTCCAACTGTTTGAGCTTAATCTGACATGTTTTCCATTTTTGAGAACGTGAAAAAGTAAAACGCGTTTTTTTCAAAATCGTTAAATTGTCGCTTAGTCAAGTGATGTGTAACGCGGTCCAATTGATCAATTAATTTTATGAATGAAATATAGTTGACATTTATAAACATCTTACATTGCTTTGAACATTTTTTTTAAATTTTAATATTTCTAATACTCAAAGGTAATACACTCACCGGCACGAAAAACGGACACCCCAAATGTGTTCCCAAATTGAACATAATTTAGGTATTGTACGAGAATCTCAATAATGCAAAAGTTATCATGTTGCATTTACTTCTGCGGTTCCGGTAGGCTATATATTTTCAGTGATTTTCGATAATAATACAACAAGTGTGTTAATGATTATCGAAATACAAATTTCTTCGATTTTAAAACCACTCGCGCTTACGCGCTCGTGCTGTTTCCAAACAACAATTTGTTTCGAAAAAGAGAAGAAATTTTCGATAATCATTAATTACACGAGTTGTATTTGTCAAGATTATTTCTTGATACAATAATTCTGACGTTTCTTTAATAATTTGACATTTTCTGTCAGTCACTAGATTTTTGATATCGATTAAAACAACTAATGACAACGCGAAACACACAGATAGGAAAATTGCATGTATCCAATCAGGTGCCGAAATACAAAATCGAAAACATGGTGTTTTCAGATATCAATCCTCATATTTAAACCAATCGAAGGCGCGTATTTTGTATTGAGTGAAATAATCACTAATAAATTTGAGGTTAGGTTAAGTGTTCATTCATGTTTTATGGTTTATTACTTGCTAATGTCAATCAGTGCGAATTACAAGAAGTCTTTAAGCACAGAAACTGTTGCATCTATTGTTACTCTTATTCAAGTCAAATTTACGTGGCTAACAGATTTGGGGTATCACGCAGTACCGTGCAAAGTGTATTCACACGTGTTATAGAGACGGGAGCTAACATTCGACGTCCTGGAACTGATACCCAGAGAAGAACTACTCATCGAGATGACTGAACGAACAGTTAGAAGAAGGTTGAATGAAGCTAATCTGAAATCTTGAAGACCAGCTCTAGGACCAGAACTTTCCAGAGAACATCGTGTAGCCAGATTACAATTCGCTAGGGAGCATTAAAATTGGAATGCATACGACTGGAGCTGTGTGTTGTTTACCGATGGATCCAGATTTTGTTTACGAGCTCCAGATGGTCGCGAGAGAGTCTGGAGAAGAGAAGGTGAACGATATGCTGAGTGCACTTTTAGCCCTAGACTAAGTTTTCAAGGGGGTTCAGTTATGGTGTGGGCTGGAATATCTTTAGAGGTACGAACAGAATTGTACATGGTCCCTAGAGGATCTGTGACTGCAGATAGGTACACAAATGAGATCCTACAAGATTATGTTGTTCCATATGCACCATTTATTGGTGACAGCTTCATACAGATGCATGACAATACACGCCATAATACCGCCCGCATTGTTACGAAATATTTTAACGAAGTTGGTATAACCCGGATTACATGGCCAGCGCGCAGTCCCGATCTAAATCCAATCAAGAATATTTGGGACTTGCTAGGTGGAAGAATTCGAGGCCGCTCCTCCTACCTTGGATCAGCTCAGAGTGGCTCTCCTAGAGGAAAGGAAAGCAATTCCACTGAATGAAGTATTCAACTTAATTAACAGTATGCCTAAAAGAATGATTGCCGTTATACAGGCTCGTGGAGGTAATACGAGGTATGAATTAGACAGAGAAGTGATAAATAAAACTGGTTTTCTAAATAGTTTTTTGTGTTTATGATGATAATTGTATGACTGCTAATAAATTTCTTTTCTTTGTGATAATGTTAACAAGTGTCATTTTCTTGAAATAAAAGCTTTTCGAAAACATTTTTTGAAGAAAGCATACTTTGAAACATGTACCAATGCCTGCCTACCGTTGACAAAGGTTACAATAAAAAAATAGAAAATTTAGGCATTCTAATATAAAAGTTGTAGGGCTAGATGATAAGCAAATCTTGCATATACATTTTTGTTCGAGTTAGATACTCTCAGCAACTTGCTCGTCATACTACGAGTCACAATATTATGCGAGATATGATTTTCTAAATGTTCTTTTTCATACATAAATATTACTTATATATGAAAGTACAGTTATCTTATGTTGCATATATATCTTCTATAGAGTAGTCTGGTTGGGTATCGTCTACCTTTTTTGTAAATAATTTTCAGTATATAATTTTGTTTTGTTGATAAGGTTTTCAATGAATTTTCATATAATGCTCCCCAAACTAGTGTTCCATATTTCAATAGCGATTCCACTAGGGATTTGTATACCAAAATCAATACATTTCTACTCAAGATATCTCTTAACTGAAAAAATTTGTAAATTAGTTTTCTAATTCGCTTTGTTAAATATGATACATGTTGGTCCCATTTTATATTTTTATCTACAACTACACACTCACAAGTTGTGGTTCACTCAAACTTTTATTGACTTTTACATATTGTGAAAGGTTGTTTAGATAGTCTTTGAAGAGACTCAACAGAATACCACGAACTCCATAACGCTCTAACACTTGTAGTTATTTTTCATGATGTACCGTGTACCATGATGTACCTTTGCCAAATCCAAGAATACTGCGATACATTTTTTATTGTAATATTTTGTGTAATTAAACTAATTGGGCGGTAATTTGAAATTTTATTTTTGTCACCTGCTTTTTGAATGGGGGTTATCACAGAGCTTTTAAATTGTGTGGGGAATTTTCCATTCCCAAATATTAAGTTAATGATATGGCTAAGAGGGTGCAGAATGTATTATGCAGTTAGTTTTAATAAAAAGGGTGTGACTCCATCATAACCAGGTGCGCCATTTTTAGTGTGGAGTAATACTTAATTTTCTGTAACAGGTGTTAAAAATAAGGAGTTATTATTAATGGGAATATTATTTAATGAGAAATTGTGCGGTATATTTATTTTCTCGATCATTTCAGTGCATATGCCAGTGAAATATTCATTACAAAAATTTGCCCTTTCTTTATTGCTATTGAAAGTTTCTCCATTATCATCGCATATATCGATATATCTATTATACTTTTTTCAGACTTATCATTTGTTGCTTCAGTAATTACTTGATAAATTTTTTTCATGTTATTTTAACTTAATGTTATTAATTTTTTATAGTAGTTGTGTTTACATTTTTTTAGAAGATTATTCAGTCTATTCCTATAAGCTTTATACTTTCCTTTTAAATCTACCGAGGAATTACTGCATAATCGTTTTTTTAATTTATCTCTTCTGATAATGGACCTTGTAAAGCCTTCCGTAATCCAAGGTTTCAGTAATTTTTCCGAGTTGTAAAAATCCATGTCTTGCCATTACAGATATATATTTATTAGTATTCATGTCTCCATCATCCAATATGTCTATATTAATATCTCCCACAAGCAACTGAAAGTGGATGGTCTCTGGGTTCAATTCAAGGTAATTATCAATTTCTTCTATAAATTGTATTATATTAAATGGATTTGGTCGTTATAAATATAAAGCAATAATTTGAAACGATGTACCTTCAACGGTAGCACTTAAAGTACTTAATGTAACTCCACAGATAACAAGTTTGAAAGTAGTTATTTTGATATTCAAATTTTTCTCTACCACGTCATTTTTGTTGAAATCAGCATTGTTATAATATGTTTTATGACCCGGAATATTAATTTGCTGCAGTGTATCTAATCTAAAACATTCACTTAAAATAACAATATCATAATGTATAATTATACGTTGACAAAGTAACCAAAAGTGCATCAACTTTTTTTTTACTTCTGATATTAAGATGAATGATACTAAAAATACTATTGGCGTTGTACTTGCTGTTTGGAGTAGCGATGTATCCACCAAGATTTCTTCCTACAATCATTTCATATTTATTATTAAACGCATCAAAATTATTTTTCGTTAACATTAAACTTAACTTATTTTTAAGTTTGTAGTTTGAATTTATATGTAGGGGAGACTGGGGAGGGTTGAGCCAGAGGGATGTTTGAGCTATAAATGTTTCATTGGTAACGTATACTTAAATGAACTTAATTTTCCGTTTAGTGGATGCTTATTCATTGCTTTTTTCACATTATCTAAGTTTAACAGCAAATCTAAATCGTTTAAGAAAGTTATAGTAAAAAGTTGTTTTTGAGGCTAAGCAATGTAAGTTTTTCAACAAAATTTACAAGGATTCTTTATTCACATTATTATATTTGGATGAATTACATGAATGACATAATAATTTAACATACTGTCATGTATTAAATTAATTGTTAGGTTATGTTTCAACTTGAAAATCTCAATTTGTTGTGGCTACTGGTACGAGGGAGGGTTGAACAGGTTTTATGTGGGAGGTTTGAGAAGCGGATCAAACCTCCTATCATGGTTAGAAAATACCTGTACTTCGTTTCCAGGTTTTATAATGAAGCGGCAGATAACTGGATGGTCAACAATCCTGCACAGCTGATATCCTTGAAAGAAATACCTGAACTGGTGGGAAGTGCTTACGTTCGCGCTTTCACGTCGGCCAATATAATAGGTATTTGTCCATGCAATCCAGCTGTATTTTCAGATAGCGGTTTTACCAGTTCAGGAATTAGAGACCGGCCAGATCCATCTGAAGGTTTATAGGCTACAGAAAATATACTTTGAGCTGTCCCTAGTACTTCTCAAAATAATCCAAATGCCTTGGTAAGCCCTGAAATTATAAGGCCATTTCCGAAAGCTCCTTCACGTAGAAAGAAGGCTGGAAGGAAATGTGGGAAAACACGGATTTTAACGGACACTCCCGAAAAAGACCTAATAGAAAAAGAATTTGAGGAAAGAGCAAAGAAAAAGGAAAAGCAAAATGAAAAAAAGGAAGAGGGTGGAAAGATTAAAAAAAAGGTGATAGAAGATGAAAAACAGGTGCCCGTTAAACAAAAAGAGATTAAGATAGTCATGAAGGAATCTGAACAATCTAGCGATTATTTCAATTCTTCGAGTTCTGATGAGCTAACCGATATTGAGGAACAGATTGAAGAAGAAAATGTTGGAGAAAGCTTTATGAATCAAGAAGTTTGTAAGAATGACTATGTTCTTGTACGGTTTCCTACCAAAAATAATTTCCGTCATTACGTTGCTAAGGTCATAAATGTTAATAGCAACGATTACGACTTATTATGCATGAAACTTAAGCCTCCGGGATACAAATTTATTTTTCCCGATGTTGCCAATGAATGTTGTGTACCTAGGAATGATCTGGTTCAGTTACCAAACACCTCCTTCACTGGAGGAACAGCAAGAACGCATAGGACCCTTTCTTTTCCAGTCGATTTTCAAAAATATGGAAATTTACCTATGTGCATTTTTTGTGTCAATTATTATTATTGCAGGGTTAAAGGGCTAAACACTTGTTAACTGTCTTTAATGAATTTGATTTCAACTCGTGACTTTATCGTTACTACTCTTATCTCTGTCTCTGGTCTAAGTATTCAGCTATCACGAAATATTATTTATTTTTTCCAAATAATTTATTCAAAGAGCATTTAATTATCTAAATTATTATCTAGCTTGGTTTAAATTATTCACACAATTTTTCTATTCACTTTATTATCTAGTTTAGTTTTAATAATTTAATCAATTTTTTTTTCTTTACTTTATTCTAGTTCAGTTTAAATTATTTAAACAATTTTTTTAATTTACTTTATTATCTAGGGTGGTCTCGTTTTGTAGTTAGTAATCAATTTAAAAAAAAAGAGTATTTAATCCTGGCTTCATTCGTTGTAGGAGAACAATATTCATATTTTTCAGGATGCCTGGAGGAACAGTGTGTTGTGTCTTTGGATGTGAAGGAAAAACATCACCTAAGCATCGTTTTCCCAATCCAAATAAAGATTTTGCTAGGTACAAAAAGTGGGTCGAGTTGTGTGGAAATGAAAAGCTTAGGAGTAAGGATCCAACTATGGTGTACCGTTCCAATCGAGTATACCATAAACATTTTGAAAAAAAAAAATATGGAAGTAATAAACTTTTGATCAAAATATCTTTGCCAACATTGAATTTACCTAGGCCATTAACAGGTGAGTAATAAAGAATAAGTGTATTCATAATATATCCCTCTATTTTATGACAATTCCTCACATTATTGATAAATAATCTATCTACTGCAGTGATTGATGGAAACTTTCCTCCTGAAGGGATTCTGCCGACATACTTGATTCGCAGAGAACACAGTTATCATAAAGGTTTGCAGCTTTTATTTATTATAAAAGAAACTACTGTAATCGTTCTACATACAAATAACTTGATAATACTAATAATAACTTGTAATGTAATTTTAGTTTTTGGATACACAACAAATATCTGTGTTCAAGATAGATCTCAAGCTAAGGAAATTCATCGAACTTCACATGCAAAAATGGTCACAGATGCAGAGCCTTGGCATGTAGAAATTGTTACAGATGCTGGACCTTCACAGGTAGAAATAGTTACAATTGTGGAACCACCTACCAAAAGAAATATAAGTAGCAGATAACATTTCCATCAGCACACCAAAAAGTAAGCAGTAGTATTAAATTAGATTTATAATATTTATTTATAGTTGAAAGAAAGAAGAAATACATCATTGCTTCAGCTTGCCAATGTCACAAGAATTGATAAGCTATGCCCAAAATCAAAGATATTGTACAAGAAAGCTTTGCAATATAAACGACTTGCACATTCCAGACTTGGCACAAAATACAGTGTGCAAAGAAAATTTAAGCTTCTTGAAAATTTCACCGAAAGCAAGATATATGAAAAGTTGAAAAATCGATATGTTGCAGACTTTTTTATCTCCCAAATAAGGCAATGAAACAGGAAAGCCAAAGGTCGGAGATTTAGTTTAGAAGATAAACTGCTTGCCACAACTTTGTACAGACAATCTGGGCCATCTGGATACAAAGTTCTACGAGAACTATTTGCTTTGCCTACCCGTAAAACTTTAACGTCTGTCATTAATCGTATTAAATTGAATCCAGGTATCAATGAAACCATCTTCGGAAACCTGAGACTTGTAGGACAGAATATGAGTAAGATTGTCCATTGTCCGCAAATGTATATTATAATAAGCATGAAGACTGTTTTGAGGGCTTTGAAGATTTTGGTGACAAAAGAACTTCTAATATTTCTGATCATGCATGTGTTTTTTTTTGTAAGAGGTATGTTTAAGGCATGGAAGCAACCATTTTCTGAAGTCTGCAACACATACAATAGATTTGGTACGGACAATAAAAAGTGTTGTCAAGGAAGTCACTAAAGCTGGATTCTCCATAGTAGCAACTGTTTGTGACCAAGGTGGCAATAATGGTGCTACTATAAATTATCTTGTAAAGGAGACGAAAGAAATATGCCATTAACCATAAGGAGTATCGTCACATAATTATCGATATTGATGGCTATGAAATTGTACCACTATTTGATCCTCCACATCTTATAAAAGGTATAAGAAACAAACACAGGGGACTTGAAGCAAATGCCTTAAATCCCTGATTACCACGTAGACATTAGAAAAATAAAGAATATGAGAGTGTTCTACTGCACTAAGGCGCTAAGCTACAAGATGGCAACAACAATTCGATGCATGGCTAGAAATAGTAAGTATTTCATACATTGTTTTTCTTCCATTTTATTGACTTGGCTGTTACTTGTTGAATATCCAAAATAATGTAAATAAGGCAAATATTTTGATGTTTTGTCCATTAATGGCTATTACACAGAATTATTGTTTGACAAGAAAACATTTCTAATAATGTTGGATGATTTAAATCTAAATGGTAATTGAATACATTCTTGGAATGTTTTCTTTTATTAAACACTAATGTTTCTTAGTAATACGGGGTATTAATTTTATGTTTTGTCGTCAAACAATAATTTTAGAATCTAAAGTTACCAAGACATCAGCTCACCTGCAGTTCTGGAAGGATGCCATCTTTCATTTGAAGAATATGTATTATTTAGATAAAAACGATAAAAAGTGTAGACCACCCACCCTTATAAATTGGGTTAAAACTTCACAAGGACTGATATATTTGCAACAAAAATTATTTTTGAAGCAAGGGAATAAGTTTTTTAGTTGCAGAAAACTTAATCAAGACCTGCTTGAAAATT
>CAJUYG010003671.1:0-20143 GCA_910591675.1 Galerucella calmariensis | reverse complement strand
CTCAACATTTTTGAAACATATTACATGAAATGTCAAATGATCAATCTAAAAGTGGTTGCAAGTTCGGTTGCTTTTTAACATCTTGAGAAAATGTTTTTAATTTAGTTTAAAGAGATTTGAACAAAATGTATTGTTGGAATCTAACAATCCTGAAAAATTTGGCCCGACAACTCCACATGTGCACAAAATCTATCATTTTTTTCAAGTAAACGCATACAAAAATACTTGAATATCTTTCTGACACGGAAGACGGATGGTCACGAAAAAAATGAAACGGGTGCAACGAGAAGGTGCTATCCCAAGAAAAAGAATAAAAAAACGTCCTCAATCTGCTAATGTTTGGCCCTGTTCCTCATTTCTCTGGTTACGAAAGTTGTTAGAAAATTTTCTCAGTTCTTTGTACTGACAAATCAACTGAAAAAAAGATCAATACCTCTCAGCTAATTAATTGTGGAGTTGATCAATTGCCGGTATTAACTTGGGAAACATTGACAAGTTTAACACAGTGTGTTATTGAGCGCCCTGAGGGAAATTAAGATCAAAGGGTTGGTATTTATGGTAGCCCAGCAATGTGCTTAGTTCAATGCTATTACGTGAAATTCAATGAACATCAAGTTTGGACGTATATATATTGTAACAGGCTTTCAATAAAAATTTTCATCGACTCTCGAACTAATAATCTTTTTTTCGAGAATTCTTTTTCGCCAATTAATTCGACTACTGATACAAATAATTTCTGACAAAAGAGAGGAATATTTAATAAAGAATTGACACAGTTCATGTGAGAAAGAATTGTATATCATGCTATTGTATATACAGGGGCCCGTGAAAATACGATGAAAATTGATGATAATATTTGATATAAAATTAATAGTATATTACATGCTAAGGTGGGAAGTGATGTAACTTTCCACCGAGGTTTGTGTGCTATTTCATTTACAACTATAATATTTCAAACAAAAATTCGGAAAAAAGCAAATTTTTCATTATTTTTTCTCAGACGTCAACAATAGAATTACAAAGACAACCATAGAATGATGATGACAACTAACAACAAATAACTTATTTTCCCAAAAGTGAGAAGGCGGGTGTTTAATAAACACTTCAAATTTGTCAGCTCTTGTCAGTGTCCGGACCGTGTAGGTGTAATTTAAATTTTTTATAAAATGTCGGATATAGAGCTGGAGTGCACACCGCCAGACATAAAGGAAGCAGCGGAGAAAGCTGAAGAAAATCTTATGCCCCAAAAAAGTAGACCGAGGTATGATAAATCATATAATACGTACAGAGATTGGTGCGCCAAAAAAAGGGTCACAAAAGCTGCATCGGAAAACATCGTTCTTGCCTACTTCAGTGAACCGAAATGGCTAAGACTAAAAAATCGTCAACCTTATGGTCTACTTTTTCCATGATAAAAACAACCTTAACTATCAGAGACTAGGTTGACATATCAAAATATGGAAAATTAATGGATTTTTTAAAAAGGCAAAATGCCAATTATAAACCGAAGAAATCAAATACCTTTACCCAAGAAAATGTTGATACTTTCTCAGATGAAGCACCAGAAGAATTTCTTGTTCTGAAGGTTATTATTTTTATAATTTTAATATTTTTATTAATATTTTTCAACATTTTAGGTTGGTTTGGTAATTGGCATTTCGGGAGCCTACAGAAGTGATGAACTTTTTAAAATGAGAGTCCAAGATATTGATATTTTGGAAGAAAAGATCAGCATCATCATTTCTCACACAAAAACATATAAAGCACGATCGTTTCTGATATTAAACACTAAATGGGTTGAAATTGTGAAGAAATATATGGAACTCCGTTCACGAATTCAAAATAAGAGGTTTTTCATGCAAATGAGATTTGGAAAAATTACCAATCAAGTCTTTGGACATAATTCCATATCGCAATTTCCGAAAAGAAATTTTTTGTTTTTTGGAACTACATAACGTCGACGAGTATACCGGGCATTGTTTTCGGCGTACAGCAGCAACTTTGTTCACAAACAATGGAAGAGATGTTGCACAATTAAAGAGATTGGGAGGATGGAAATCGAGTACCGTGGCGGAAGGCTATGTAGATACTTCGTTCTCCAATTAAACGAAGACTGCTAATCTGCTCTCTGGCGAAACTACTTCCTCCAATCCTTCATCAGTTACCATGAAGAGTTCATCATCTGTACCACAAGAACTAAACTTTTCAAGCAAAGAAATTACTCATGGGTTAATGGTTTCTGTAGCATTTCACAATAGTTCGACTATAACGATCAATTTCAATAATGTCAATAATCCCTAAATATAATATGTACATACAAAAATTACCAATCCTTTGTTTGAAAAGTTCAGTTCTTATTAATTTTGTGTTTACTAATCCTAAATAACTTAAGAAGTGCTGTTGTCAAGTGTGCTTATAAGTCTCAATAAAATCAAATATGTAAATGAACTTTTTATTTAAAAAACTTAAAAAAGACATCTTCTTTCAAAATAAACAGAAAAAAATCCTCTCACGGGTGGAAAATTTCCCACCCGTGGGTGGGGAGTGAAAGTAGGTAATATGTCAGTTTCAGACTTTTTAAACGTCAGTAATGATGACATTACATATAGTTGTAAATAAAAAATATTCTAATCTATTTATAATGCATGATTGACTTATTGGAAATAAATAAAATTCAGCTGTGTGCTCTGTGCTCTTCTTAGATACTTCCAATGCACACGTACTGGAGTCCAAATAGATCTGCTCTACCATCATGAAAATACGAAAATAACAATGAAAACCGAGAAAATAATGGCCCAAGATTCCCAAAAGAGATTTGCTCATCTCAGTATTGTAGGGTGCATGAGAAGCATGCTAACGGCAACATTAGAATCACGAATCATTTTATTTATTTACTAATAATACAAGATGTTTCCTTGATCCCTATCGTAATTGAAATGGCGAAAGCTCGAATCTGTGCTGTGCAACATATCCATTGAACTGTTAATTGTATCAAAAAATGCTGAAAGAATTTAGATGTGGCCTTTAGAAATAAAAACCGTCCACATACATACAAACAAGTGAAGCTAATATACTCTATTTAACTAATTTATCTAGGCCACATAGCGATTCGAACTCGCGATCTCCCGATTACTAGAAAGGCGCTTTAACTAGCCAGGCCATGGCGGCAGCTGTTTGTTACTGTATCAATATCGAACAAAAAAGATGAAAAAAATGATTTTCAAACATTCATTTCATACTGTCTTAGCTATTGTTGCCATAGCGGCACCAGAAATACAGCTTCTGGAAAAATTTCAACAATCTTACTATAACGGTTCATGAATTACATCCTACAGACGGACAGCGAAACCTTCGTAATAGGGTTCGTTTTTATAAAAACGGAACCTTAAAAAAACAAATATGAAAACGAATGGTGTCATCAATCATCGATTTAAGTCCCTACTTGCGTTCACAAGGGTAGTGTAGATCGGTTTATAACGCCATCAGGCTGTATTGCATTGATAAACCGGCAAAAATCAACCTAACCGCTTTTCTCATCGAATCCCAATAAGAGTGACTTTTCTTCAGCTTGTGGTAAAGGAAAGTTATTTTTGATATTTTTATATCCAAAGCATGTAGTACTCGCAATCATGCTGGATGATTAAGCATTACAACTAGTACATCCCTTTTCCAAAGTAATACTGCAAGGTTATTTGAACAACCAAGAAAGTGTAATATCTGTGTTCCTCGACGAAAAAGCGTAATATTTCACCTGACCATGCCAACAGAGTAGAGAATAGAAGAGCTTTGGACAGCACAATATCCAAATTAATGCTGGAACTGTTGACCACTATTTCAGCAGAGACAAGGATATCATTCACATCTATTAATTTAGAGTCTGAAAGTGAACTAACCCTACCATGAGTATGACAATGACATTGCAGTGATAGCCATGGGAAAATCTGAGGAAAGCCTATATTTGATACCTTTTAAAGGGGGTCTGAACCATAATCATTCTGATAGTCCTCATCGTAAATGAGATTGCATAGGATTAGTTGATGCTTAGGTCCTTTTTCCCAAGGGGAACAAGGAACCTGGCAGAGGAGATTGGGATTGTTTCTCAAGGATACGGAGATTAATGTATACAACCATATTGAATCCAATGGTAATTATTTATGAAGCCATTAGGATCAGTCTATTAACGACTACTGGTAGCATCTACAGAATGCAAGGACTAGTCTATATTACAGATATGAAGAGAGCGTGTGAGGGGTCCGTACAAAATTCAATTCGAGATGGAATGAAACTGGCAAATGAGGATACATATAAGTAGTTGAAAATGGATTCTAGGGATTTTTGGTTGAAGTTGACCACCCACCTTAAAATATCACACGAATAAGTTGTAGACGTTGGTGAAACCTGAGACTTTAATCCAGAACCTGAAACGAAATATTTCTCCTGTTTAAATATTCCAATTAACAAGAAATCTCGTGAATTTCCTCATTCTTCGTTCTAAGCTCTCGAGCTGCTAAACTACGATAGATGCTACAATAGCAGCTATGATTATGATGACTTTCCCAGTATAACTAAGAGCACAAGGGTCAATTTATAATCAGTATTGTATTCCATGTGTGTATTTAGAATTCCATGGCGGTTTGCATCGCTCCAGTTAACCTTTAGTTTAATCACGTTTTGTTTAGTACGTAGAAACTTCCACAACAGGTAATCTCCACAAAATACACTCATATGAATGTTTTATGCAATTGTGGTAGGATTTGAGTAAATTCTATGTATTCAGAGCGCGGCTAAATCTTGGAATGAGTTCATTATCATATCAGTATTGTTATGATTTATATTACAAATTGATAGCAGGTAAAACCCATGAACAAACAGCAAAGAATAGTGGAATTATCAATTTCTGCCAATTCACATTTTATCGTTTCATTCACATGCTTTCAATATTTGAATTTCAAAGGTGTCTTCTATAAAATGTATTTTGTTGTAATTTTGATGGAGAGTTGGTTTTTGTTCACTATAATCCCAACTGTACCGATCATTTCTGGTTATTTATTTTTCATTTGTGGAATTTAAGCTGCTGTAATTGATGGTTTGGAAATGATGTAGTATACCAATGTACAGAGCGGTAGATTTATTGTTATCTGTGACAATATATTGTCTGTTTATGTATTATTCCAGTGAATATTATTCTGTTTGCTTTACATTTAAAGATGCATCTTCTAGAGTTTGTTCAGCCATCCTTTGCCGTTACGTCATAATCGGTGACGTATTCTGCTGTTTTACGTATGTCTTATATTAGTTGAATGTTATTTTACACTTAACCTCAAAATTATAATCAATGACATATGTCAAGAATTGTTCTCAAAATATGACATCTGAACTGACAAAAGTAACAGATAAAATTTATGTCGACCTTGGATAAGAAATACGTTAACGACGTCATAATTCCGTCTCATCCATTTCATGAATGAGAGAGCAAGCTGGACAATGTATGATCATATCATATATTTAGGTAAGGTTTGAGGTAGGTGGGTTCATAAAGCCATCCACTGCGACTCTATTGGTGTCTCTCACCTATTCAGATTTCACAAAACGAATACAGCTTCTGAACAAAGCCGATTAGTTTGTTTGGTGAATGATATGTCAGGTCCGAGGGCGAGAGAGAGACCATGCCAAACAACAGATACCTGAGCCGAGCCGCGGCGGGGCAGGCATAAATTATTTACTCTGCTGCCTTATTATTTTCCAGACAAAGACGACAAGTCTGAACTTCCGACAGTTCAAGTCTCGGCATATGGTGATTTGGATAACAGTGGCGGAGGGGATAATTAAGGTTAGGATTGAAGAGGAAGTTGATAGGAATGGGAGTTTTAGGGAAAACCAACATGGGTATGTAGAAGGGAAGTCATGCATCTCAGCGCTGGACAAGGTAGTGGACTTGGTGGAAAGGACTAGGCAGGGTAATGGTAGGAATAAGAAATTGACCCTGCTTGTGTTCTTCGACGTGGGGAACGCGTTCAACAGTGTCAGTAAACGGGCGGTGTTGAGCGCGTTGACAAAGCTTGGAGTAGGGGAGGGGCTAGTTAATCTAGTAGAGGACTACCTGACGGGGCGTGCGATAGTGGACACTAGGGGGATAAGGTATGGGACGGAGATTGGAGTGCCCCAGGGCTCGGTTCTGAGACCGACGCTTTGGAAGTGTGTGTGTTTGATGAAGTTTGTGGGATATCATGTGAAGAGGGATGTGAGATTACGGTGTATGCGGACGATGTCTGTCTGGTATGTACGGCAAAGGGAGAGGTGGAGATAGAAAGAAAGGCGAAGAGGATGTGTAGGAAGATTGTGAAGAAGATAGAGCGGTGTGGACTGGAAGTGGCTGAGGATAAGACTGTGGGGCTACTGGTGAAGGGGCGGAGCAAGGCAAGGGAGGTGGAGGTGATGGTGAAGGGAAAGAAAATTCGGATGGAGGAAGCGGTGAAATATCTGGGGGTGTGGTTGGATAGCCAATTATCCTTCAAAACCCATATGTTGAAGGCTGCACAGAAGGCAAAAGTAAGGGCAGAGTGGCTGGGAAGATTGATGGGTAATGTGAAAGGACCGGGGAATGGAAGAGGAGGATAGTTGGTAGGACGGTAGAGCAGAGTATGCGGTATGGCGCGGAAGTGTGGGGTGAGAAAGCAGGGGTGAATGCGAGGGTTAGACCACTCCTGCGGGTGCAGAGAGGTATACTTCTGAGGGTGGTGCAGGCGTACGGGACAGTGGGTGGACTGGCAGCAGCAGTGCTGTCACGGTCCTATCCATTGGACTCGATGGCTAGAACCAGACAGAAACGCTGGAGGGGTGCGAGCAGAGAGGTAGTACAGGAATGGATGGAGGAGGAAATGAAGAGAAGGTGGGATGCGTATGAGGGCGCGCTAAAAGGAGCGATTGGGAGCAGGAGAAATTGGGTGGACCGGAAATTTGGGGAGGTGAACTACTTCTTGACGCAGGTGCTCACAGGGCATGGGTCGAGAGTGGGTTACCTCCACAAGATTGGGAAAAGAGAAACTGGAGTGTGAGAGAGATGTGAAGTGGAGGATGATGTGGGACATGTGTTTAGATGCTGGAAGAATGAGGAAGTTTTGAAAAGGTTAAAGAATAAACTGGGAGAGGCGGTGTATTGGGAAAATATGGTGGAGATTATGTTGAGGAGAGAGGAGGAATGGATGGAGATAAGTGGCGTAGTAGAGAGCATGATAAGGGAAAGAGAAGGACTCGCTATGGCATGTGAGAGGTAGGAGTGATAGAAGGAGGAAGATGAAGGAGAGTGTGTGAGGGACCGCCACCCGTCTTGAAGTATGCTAGGGTAGTGATTCCAAGGCAGGAGTGACGGCGAGTTTGAGGTGGGTTTGGTTGGTAGGCATCTCCGTGGGGATGAGTCCAACATTGTCTGGGTACTGGTTAAGGACGCAGTCGAACATGAGTTTCCCATCTCGGCCAAAAAAAAAAAAGATAACAATGGCCTGTTAGGAGGCATGTTAGACGCCGTGGGACATGCTTGCTGTAGCCTCATATTTCTTGGAGGATGTATAAAAGGCTTTGAATGAGTTAGGAGGGACGCACAGAAGCTAGTGGTAGTGATTGGATGAGTTACTATTGGAATGTATATCGGAAGATTAGATTGGTCACTATAGAGCCCTGGCATAAATCCGTATACTATGGAAAAATCCTGTTCCAAGTAAAATAGAACAGCTGTGGATTGCTGCAGAAGATGAGTGGAACTCAATTCTTCGAATATGTGTTCAAGCTTTACTTAGCAAAATGCCGAGGATAATAGAAGCAGTAATTAGAGCTCGTTACTGATTATGCTTCAATCTTAATGAGAAAACTTGTAGGTATTGGTCATCCAATTAGCATTTGAGTATAAAGTAAATATTCTTATTTTTCGTATCTCTTGGCATTATTTCTTTTTCCACCATTTTCTTCCGCTGAAAACTTAGGATTGTACACTGTAATATTATTAAATAGACTGTAATTCGTAATTCATAGTATTCAAATGACTTGATTCATCAGATTGTATTTTTGTAAACAGAAATTATGAGATTTTGAAAATGTTCGAAAATTTTGTCTTTGTATTTTTAATGAGATAATAATAACTGAATGCTGTTGTGAACACTACAATTATCACTGTTGTTATGAAGAACTAAATTGGCAATCAGTTTTAACATAAACCATTTTACATCAAATTAGCACCAGGCGACTTTTAAGAAAAAAACTCCAAACTTTTTGAGCACTATAATCAAATAATATCTACGTCAATTTTAATGTTCTATTTTTCAAAAAAAGTTTCTATTGTTTTCTTCCGACTTGGAATATAAGGCTTCTAATATTTTCCCTAAAATTCATGTCATGTCTGCACAGAATAAAGAATAAACACTGAACAAATAAAGTTTTCAGTTCATCTTCAGACGATTCGAAAAATACATTACACGCTTTAGTTGCCTAGTTATCAAGTTGTTCCGGAGAAGATATTTATCAAAACAGACAATGGGACGTGATAAAGCTTCTCGACGTTGATTCTAGATTTTTGGCCCTTCAACCTTTAGAGCCATATATAAACGTTACCGGAAAGTGGCATAGAAGTCCGTAGGCAGATGTTTCTTGGAAACAGATATCAGCACTATACGAGGGTCAACTAAATTTATTGAGCATAAAAAAAGAAATTCCATTTTCGGAGAGTGTATTTTGTTATTTCCACCTTATCGTTTTATAAAGAGTTTCTTTTTATATTGGGGAAACGCACATGGGATCATAGTACATTGAAACGTGATGAAATTCATTCACGAATTTGGATTGATTCACGGAGAACGGAATAGTTATTTGTAGAGATTATCGCCGAGGCCGCTCCGGCCGAGGCAAGATAATCTCGAGGTCGCGAAAACATTTCGCGGCCATAGTATACACAATATTTTTCGTGCAACCGTGAAAATTACATAATTTCAATAAACATTATGTCTCTTTAGAAAAGACAGTTAGTTTTTGGTTCGAAATACATTGTTATTGTCATATTTCAGAAATGTCAAATGCTGTAGTGGCGTTCAGTTTGCCGGCAGTCACTATGGGAACGGCCGTAAAAATTTTTGTCGGCCGTCACTCTGGGTAACGGCCGCAAAATATCATTCTCTGGGCAACGGCCGCAAAATATCATTTTGCGGCCTTTGTTGTGGCTGCAAAATGCTTGTTTTGCGTCTGGTTGCACGAAAAGATACTTGGAATAAAATTCAGGCATTCTCATTGTAGTGTTGTCAGGGATTTGTCTCACATCAACTTTGTTATATTCAAGACATAAGGCTTAGGAACACTTAATGACTATAAAATCACAACATGCTCTAGCCGCCATCTTGAAAAAACGTCGGAAACATTATAGACTATGAGCCCATTGGGAAAAAAGTGTCGCGATTTGAAACAGCAGCAAACCCATTCAGAACGATCATTTATCATGCCACCATCGGTTCCAGCACTATGGCGTACATTTTCTCTTGTGCAGAAAAGCGCAGTGGAAAACTGAACATTTTATTTTTCACCCCCTGGAACTGTGATATGAAACTGTACGCCGTTTGTTACATTTGATAGTAGAATCATAGGAGATCGCTCCAGACTCTATGACGTTCAAAAATAATCGTTCGGAAAATCTAGGAACATTTTTTAAAACTCTTATTTTCTTCACTCTAAAAAGGTGATTCCAAACTGTACGGCATTGGTAGATTATACAACATATGAATAAAGATTTGACAGAAGTGCCGTACAAAAAAGTTTTGTGAAAAGCCGTGGGAAATTGTTTCTTTTCCGAACGATTATTTTTGAACGTCATAGAGTCTGGACCGATCTCCTATGATTCACTATCAAATGTAACAAACGGCGTACAGTTTCATATCACGGTTTTAGGGGGTGAAAAATAAAATGTTCAGTTTTCCACTGCGCTTTTCTGCACAAGAGAAAATGTACGCCATAGTGCTGGAACCGATGGTGGCATGATAAACTAGCGTTCTGAAAGGGTTTGCTGCTGTTTCAAATCGCGACACTTTTTTCCCCATGGGCTCATAGTCTATTACACATTAGGGCAAAAGTAGTCGAGACCATTATTGTAGACAATAAAATTCACAATTAGATCTATGATAGTCGGTGTCACATCGCTAATAATCGAGTTATATTCAAAGCTCTATCGCAAGGTTGTTGGAACAAGCTTGAGAATCGGTTCGGAATTTTACTGAGTTTGCGCAGATAGAAATTAGCGACAATAATTTCCACTTGGCAAGTTTATCTGAAGCTATGCGGCATCGTTAAGAGGCGAGGAAAACATGGCGCCTATCTGTCAAACGTACAAATGGCGTACGGTACCTATTTTACCAAGTAAAACTGAAAATACATAGGTCACTGACAATACTAACGCCACTGGATAAATCAATATCAGTCAATTGACGAAGTGAGAGGAAAGATCACACGCACGCGCTTGCCAATAAGAAGTCAGCTGGTCGATAAAAATAACCAATTATGTAATTCGGAGGGTGTGGTTATTAGGGTTTTCGTACAACGTTGCCAGAGCTTGAAGAAGCCCATAACAAATTTGGAAAAGTGTTCTCTTTTAATATTCATGAATTGGGGAAATATTGTTACTAGAATAAATCCAAGGAAACAAACACATTATAAAATTAACGTTTAAACATATTTTTAATATTGTTGATAATAAAAAGACACATTTATAATTATTATCACTACATAGTTAGCACTTCAGCTTTTTCATAGTTATACATGGCAATGTCGAATGTTTTCGACTGCATTTCTTTCACGGTTTCAGATAAACTTGCCAAAGTATAGTATAATTGACAACGCCGACGCAACAAAGTTTTATCATGTAACATGCTGCTCACCCTGTTACGTTTTCCATTCAAAACTATTCAATTCAGTTAATTTTTATGACTCCATTGGTCACCTCCCAAATTTTTACTAAATGTCTGAACATGCCGTTTCCTTATCACATCAGTCACTCCAAAATACAACATTAATTTTTTTCTTTAGCTTTAGATGTTCGAATCAATTTTCGATCGCTAGCTTCCTTTGATATTTTCCAATTTATTGTTTGGTAAACATGAATTTGGCTTGTTAATTATTAACTTGTTATTTTCCAAGTTTGTTTTTGTTGGAATATTCAGTTTATGTCGAATTTTTAAATAAGTGATTATTATTTTCATTCTTTGTATTGATTACTCAATAAATATTAAATTGGATAAACGTCTTCTGTAAGTTCCTTGTGGCATTACTTATTCTTTTTTCTCACATTTTTATGGGATATTCAAAAGTCCCACCATTGCCAAATTGTGCAGCCTTAACGGTTCGGGGAAACAAGGATGCCTGGTTTTTGGGAAAAGGCAATGTGGTAATGATTGGTTGATGTATAACCGTAGAATTGAATAGAGTGAAGGTCACTATTTTTGTAATACTAAAGCTTTTGTACATATAGTTTATATATAAGTGAATAAAGTGATTAAGTAAATATGGCTGAGGTTTTATTTGGCCAAACAAGTGAAATGACAAATACGAGGAATAGACAACGTACAGCATAACGTAATATAATTGTTACATTAGAACAGATAGTCTACTAGAAATGGAATCCAGTGAAGTGCACGTTCCAGGAACGGTTTTTATTGAGATAGCGCTTTTTTCCGCTTATTTTGGAGATGTTGTTAATAAAACGCGTTTGTTGTTATTTTTTATGTATGATTTTAAAAAAAATAAGAGAAAAAATGGATAATTTTAAGTTAATTTTTATAAGGTGTTTGCAGCTTCCAACATTTTGCCATCGTTTTCCTTTGCTTTCGTGTCGCCTAAAAGTTGGTGGCGTCTAATATGATATTAATTGCGCACCCCATCCCAGTGATAGCGTATAAAATAGTTAAATTGTTGCCAAGTTCCTCTACCTAAGGTTAAGTGCTGTAGCATGGGACTATTAAGGCTACAAATTGGCGCCCAACGTGGGACACGAACCCATAACCTTATTTCCATCTAATGATCTACGGGAATCTACGGTGATAAGCATATATTTTCATAAGCATATATATATATATATATATATTTCCAGCATACTGCGCTAAGGAATTGTTTCAGGAGGGTAAACTAACTACTTGGAGACCAACTTTTCAATAAGTTGTTTATTCGAATTTTCAAATTAAGTACCTCGAGATAGTTTGAACTACTAGTTACCAAGATATATACAGACGGTTCTGAAAGCTCGTATGGTATGGTTTATATTCTCAGGCTAAGTTATTCACATCTTATTAAAATTCACGAGTTGTACAATACCTTCACAGACAGTGGCTATCAAAGAAACTTTAAACTAGTGCACCGAAAACAACATAGCGAAGTGAACTTAAAATCGGTTTTACAGAACATCAACAGTATAGGTAGTTTGATAAGGTATTTTAATCTAATTTGATATAATATAGTCCTGTTTGAAAGTTTCTTAAAAAGAACAAACATTTAGATATAACGGTAAGTAGAAAACCGAAACGATAAACCTTATGGTATAAAAACATTTAAATTTGAATGGAATCCGAAACAAAAGTATGTGAGAGTGAATAACTGAATATCTGACATATGTTTCTTTCTCAAATCCCGATTGGCGACAGTAAAAACTCTTCCTGAATAAGTGAGTAGCCATATACCTTTCCTAACCAACCAACTAACCAAGGCAATTCTTCAAATGCTTGTAATTGTCGACTGTTGTACACAAGAGAAAAAAATTTTGGTACTTGAATGATTATGTTCATTCAACATGTGAATCTCTCAGAAGAATTGATAGGAATGATTGAAGCTATAGGTTTGTAACAGTATCTTCAAGGAAATGAATCAAACCCGCGATGACCAAATACCTGATTCACTTAACGGAGAGCAGTTCCCAAGTTAAATCTGAAACGTTTTCGCGTGATCATTTTCACAACTGACCTTTCTTCACATATTTCAGAGGACATTCCGTGCTATTTTATTTATGTGGTAATACTGTTCGCAAATTTGATTCATAAATTGAATATTTGAGGATATCGGAAGAAGTAGACCTAGCGTCAAGAGTTTATGTGACTTCGATTTTTGTCGGAGACCCCTAAATTGTTCCATTCTCTCTCCATTTGTGGGGTTCTACCTGATTATTTATTTCTAGTTTTCAGAAGTATACGAGAATTTTCTTTTTCAGGAAGGGTGAGAACACGTATTGGCACTATGCGGAAAAGTCTTCATTGCCTGCACTATAGAGTACACGCATATTTCGTATTTTGCTTAAATATTAATTTATAATAGTAAAGTTGATATCAAAAATTACTAATAATAGAAAATGAACCAGTTTCCATTGGGAATTACTTCGAAATTTTAAAATAAAATTCAAATTTCATTGCAGTTTCCGACCACCACCCAAAGATTTCCGAACGCTACCGATGATACGTGTGATGTCATACAATTTGTTTACTTTTGTCAATATGGCTGGTATTGCACTAGGTTCTGTGTAGTTTTGTGTTCATATTGTATTTTAATTAACTATTAATTGCTTCATCGACGTAAAAATATCATTTTCTCACGACCACACATCGAAATATGGTTGGTATATATTATATAAATAATACATAGTCTAATCGTATTTACGATAATGCTTCAACTCCTCTTATTTCCTTTGCATTAAAGCAGCTGTTTGACTTCATAAATTCAAGCAGCATAAATGAGTCTACTTTGGGCAAGTTATCAGTTTGTGCTTCCACAAAACGTTCGCTAGCCATATCTTTACTCACAAAATATGAATACTGAACTAGTAATTAAAATATATTCTTCTTAAAGTTTTAAAATATCCTCGGAAATATCGAATATTTATGTCCACTTTCCTTCACTTTTAGAAATAAAAAAAGCACACACAAACACGTAATGGTCTCTAACAAACATATATAAATGATGTTTTTATGGTTGATTCCTAGACATATAGGTACATAACCTCAAACTATTTAAGAATAAAAATTACCAGCATAGAAGTAGGTACTCACATTAAAATGGTCTTCACAAACAAAAGTAGTATTTGTCGAAATATCGTATTTGTTTCTACGCATAGCTTGCAGCCATAATGCCCTTCTCTTCAGTGTATTTTTGCTTGCACCACCAGGTAAAGTAACAAATATTTTGTCTGGAATTTTAATAGACGTTGATTCACACTCAATACAATGCAATACTTGAAATACAAAGTTTTTTTTCGGCTTTATTCATTTTTATAGTTTTCAGAAACAAATTAGGTCACAAGAACTCAAAGCGCGTTTTGGCGGACAAATTGTATGATTTTTAAAGTCGTTTTGAAAGTGAAGTTTATATATTTTTTTGAAGAAATAGGAATTCAAGGTGTCAGGAGACTTGATAAAGCGTCAATTCCCACCAATAGCAAAATTTATGCTTGTACCCTATTGCCACAATTATTTTTGTATTTTGAAAACATAATCATAGCGAAGAAATATCCAGCAGTACCTACTTTCCAAATAATTATTCTCAAGTGCTGTAGCAATTTTCAACACTTTATATCACGCATCTATTGGTAAAACAAAACGACATGGTAATAAACCTGTATTTTCTAGAAACACGAAACTCAGTTACTCCCTAATATCGCTTTATCACATCAGCGTATTGATTGCACAGAAACCTAACCTCCTGTTCTACGTCCTCTAACCGGAATTTATAACTTCGATTTGGTGGTTCGTAACTGAAAAATTGACTTTCTCCCGGAGGCAACTAAACATTAACGTTTTATTGTACAAACTTTTTAGCTAGCTAGACTTGTATATAGAGATCTCATTAGACCCGGGAGAGTATTTTAGAAAGTTTGTTTACCACGTCTACAGCATAAGTTTAAAAAAAAGGGTGAAAGAGTGAGGATTTATAAAGAAACTTTAAAGTCGGTTTAAAGGAATATCTGACGTAAGAATACAGAGTGTCCAAGAACTGACGTGATTTGAATTTTTCAATGAGCTACTTTTTTAACCTTTTTTCGATGGATTAATATGTACCTATAGCAAATTTGCTCGAAGGTGATTCAGCCCAGGCAGCATTTGGACTTTGCGATGACAAAGTTACCATACTATAGACTAGTAGTCTCAGGCCTCCTCCTGTCAAACTGATTGAATGACTTTATTGACTGCGTATAACGTGCTACTCACGTTCCCTTGACGCTAACATTCCAAACGTTTATTATTGGAACTTAAGTTCTTTACGTCAGGTTAGGTTTGAGCGACCGGGGGTCGCGAGACAAAAGATCAGGGACTGTATTTTCGAGATCACTCGAGTACACTTCGTGTACGAAAATGAATGAATTTCGCACGAAAATCGGTTATCCGTATTTTCGAATCACTTTCGAAGGCTTCGTGCACGATTTGTTTCGAATGGGGTGACTCGAGTGGGTATGCACCATTCGAATATCAAACTTCGTATACGGTTAGGTCATATATAACCTAATTTTTGTGTAGAATTGTCACTTTGGTGTTTTACAGTGTTTTATGAATGTGTTGTGAATAATGGCAGGCTTGAATTTTCTTATTGAAAGAAACGTTATAAATGCATTGGAAGATGCTGAAATTCTGGCGGATAGAGAAAATAGAGTGTACCATCCTTTTCAAAACCCCTTTGAGGAATTATCGGATAGTCAATTTGTGAAATTGTATAGACTAACGAAACCTATGACTGCGGAACTAATTGATCTTTTGGAGCCCCACCTAACTCACCTTTACCTTTACTCATGAAAAGGAATAAGATAACAAAAACTAAACAAATTTACTTTCACATCAAAAAAAAATAACAAATGAAAACATGGTAAAGTTAAGCAAATAACTTTAATTGTTACTGATGTAGTTTACTAAGAGTCCCAAACTTTTTGCAATGGATTCCTTGGCCACAACATCTCTTTTATAAAGGTCAATTTTCTCCTTTAAATATTCTGCTCTATTTTTATTTTTGGTGGAGGTTAGGCTTAGAAGCTGTTCATTTGCTTCTATGCTTTTATTTAGCCTCTGAACTCTTACAGCTGAGTGTTTCAGCTTACGACTCCCTGATGTCAATATATTATCTTTTTTTTTCTTTGTCTCATTGATCTTTGGGGTATATAATTCAATATCTGTTTTGTCCTGACTGCTAATTTTTGTTTTCTGCGGCAATTCAAAATTTTCTTTTTCTGCATTGTCTTGTTTATCGCCTTTATCATTATCCCTCTCTGTTATAAACTCAACATTTTCTTCCTCCATAGTACAGTATACATGATCTTTCAAAGGGCCAATGTTGAAATCAAAATAGTTCGATGATTCTAATACTAGGGGATCACCCTCTACTGCCACAGAACCAATAATGTCAATGATTTTCTCATCATCATTGGTGAGTTTCATGTTAGTTGTGGATCCACCTCCAGTTTCCAGTCTATGATTTTTTATTATCGTATTTTTTCTTTTGGCACTAGATTTCATATCTTGCCATGTCTGAAACAAAAGATCATATTGAAGCTTTTTTAAAAAGTAAAAAAAAATGTATCAGTTTTTTACCATTTATGTTTTTAAAGCAAATGCAAAACAATTTTTTTCAAATTCTCCACAGAAAACACTATTTAAGCAATTTTTTTTGTTTCTATGGAATGTTCTCTTCGAGTTCTAATAATGGTGTGATAAATAGTTGTGAGTTCTATTGAATATGTGTATGCAAAATTAATTTATGGATGAAGCTTTATTACTTGCTTTAATATTTATTTATTTTTGGTACCCTGGATCTATGACCTGTTTAGGCTTAAATAATTATTATTTTTATCAGTACATACCTTGCGCCATTGTTTCCAGTTCTTTTTTGCACCTATTTGACCATTTAATTTCTCTGTCATTTCTATCCATAAGGACTGTGCCGTTTGATGGTTAAACTGGTTCGTGAATTTCCCAGATTTTAATTCCGGATGTTCTTCAATAAATTCAATCAACTCTCTTTTTTGTTCAGCTGATACGAATCCTGCATATTTTTTTTTTCACTTTCCATTTCCACCTATTGTACTAACATTCTTTTAACTTTTCAAGTTTTTTTATAAAGGTTAGTGACCACTGACAGGTGACTGACAACCGAAAAGTGGTTAAAAAAGGCAAACAATTTTATGAGCAAGAAATGGAATGATCGAATTTGCGGTGTTGCCAATACAAATATTAATCGCATACGAATACATTTTCGAAGATGGTTCAAAAATATGATCTTCGAACCGTGTGCGATTTTTTTCATTCGAACTAAATCGCATACGAAAAATTTCGATTGATCTCGAAAATACGGACCCTGACCGTTAAGTTACGTTGCTTCGTTATGTGCCTTACTTGAGTGCGTGTGCTCTCTCATGAGTCTCTCTCTCGTTTACGAAGCAGCGTATCTCGTTTACGGAGCAGCGATTCATATGCTTCGGCGGAAATCGAACCCAGGCCGCCCGCGTGGAAGGCGAGCATTCTACCACAGAACCACCGATGCTACATTGAAAATCTATGCAAAGCTGGTATTCGCAGTGCTGGTGAACTACTTGAATTTGTTCGGATACATTTTTACTACTATTTCCATAATTTTTTTTGCGCGATTGATCTTTTTTGTTTATTCACAGCATCAGTTGTCAGGACGGTAGGTTGTGTTTCTAAGCTTAACACGTCGGTAAGTGATTTACTTACCGTTCAGACGTCGAAAAGTAATAAGTAGCATAAAAACAATTTCACCAAAATGCAAAATATATTTTATACTGATCGAGAAGTATAAATGTCACTTTTGACATTCCGTTCATTTCGAAGAAATTTAAATTATTTTATCCTGAATTTATTTCAATACGATCGCGCAAAAAATGGTGTAAGCATCTCAAACGTTAAGGGTAATTAAACTTTTGCATGTAGATTCCTCTTGTAAAATTGGACAAAATGATATGAGGATTAATGGGTCTAGCACATTTACTTTTCGAAATACAGGGTGTTGAAATTTTATGAACTTGAATGTTTCAATTCGATAACTTTGGAATGGATGAATGAATTGATTTGACATTTGGCAGCCTATTTTTAAATGTACAAGGGCATATTTTGATAGAAATAGTAGTTTGTGCAACTAGTGTGGATATGATGGCCATATCGCACGAGGACGAAGTTTGAGCACGACGCCGTAGGCGGAGTGCTCAATCCTTTAAGTGCGATATGGACAATCCATACGAGTCGAACAGCATATTTTTTCTACGACCCACTTAAGAGAAAAATCTAGAAAATAAAAATTTCCATAAACTGTAATATAATTTCAAATTGAAAATTTAACAATTCAATTTCATGTTTCCACTTATTTTTTTGTGGTAAACGTAAAGTTCTTGAATGTCCAATTTGTATAAAGCTACGGTTTCCCTTTTTAAATATACGATGCTGTTATAAGTAGATGTTGCCAGTCGGACTCCCTCATGAAGGGTACCGTACCATTATCCATAACAATGAATATTCTGCTAAATATTTCAAACGTCTATCTGTTGTCGTTATTAATATCAAGCAGAATAATTATTTAAAAATAAAATTGACAATTTAAAAAAAACTTCTTCACGGGGAATCGAACCCAGGTCTACCGCATGAGAGTCTGGTTTGCTTACTACTCGACCACCGAGGAATATGCAAACTGTTCATCTATAACGTCAGATGTAGTACATAGTTTCATAAAATCTGAGGTCCCCTCAAATACCCATTTTATTCTGTCTTTAGTATTTGTTGTTAATTTGTACTGATTATTCCATATAATATTTTGGCATTTTCGCAACTCGTGCGCAAAAGTATAACTTCACGCACTTGTATCATCAATAACTATTGTGCCAATCAACTTAATGATAAGATTTTTATTTTTATTTATAATTAATACTACTGTATATTCTTGTTAAATGAAGTTTCATCCAGAGTAAAATAAATTCTTATATTAATATATGTATTTATTCATTGATTCAAAAAATTTTTGCTTGAAAGGAACAAAAGTTCCTACCGTGTGTCCCGCGACACGTTCTACCTTTTTTTGCGCGATCGATCTTTCATGGTTATTCACAGCATCGGTTTTCAGGACGGTATGATCTGTTTACTGGTTTCTAAGTCTAACACGTAAGTGATTCACTCACCGTTCAGACATCGGTAAGTAAATTACCTACCGACGTCTTAGCCCTACATACATTCAACTGGTCCTGAATAATATATTACTTCATTCATTACACAAAAGGAACAAAAAAAATCAGATGTATATTCTTTCAATGAACAGAATCGAACAGAACAATATAAAAAGTAATATATAGCATAACAACAATTTCACCAAAATGCTGATCGAGAAGTATAAATGTCACTTTTGACATTTCGTCCATTCCGAAGAAATTTAAATTATTTTATTCGAAGCTTATTTCAATACGATCGCGCAAAAAATGGTATAAGCATTTCGAACGTTAAGGGTAATACCGGTATCCAGCAAAATTGGAGGCTTCGCTACGCTCAGCCTCCAAACATTGCTGTCGACCGGTAAACATCCCTTACCGTTCTTGATACTTAGGACCATTTGCACCGGTTACACTTAAACGTTAAAGTGTCACTCAAATCCATAAGTGTCACTTAGGCGTTCGCACCGTATTTAAAGGAACCCTCAACGCGACGTTAAGGATACCTTAACTAAGCTCGGAATTTCCACGGCTTAAAGTTCCACTTAACCTCAAAATACTAATTTTGAAGTTGATTTATGACAGTTCAGATTTGAGTAAATTGTGCTTTGGTACAATAGATGGTAGATCTTTGTATTTGTAATTTGTCTTATCGAAATGGAAATGTTAAAAGATGATGATTTAGAAATAATTGATATAATTAGGCAATCCAG
This sequence comes from Galerucella calmariensis, assembly GCA_910591675.1. Classification (NCBI taxonomy): domain Eukaryota; kingdom Metazoa; phylum Arthropoda; class Insecta; order Coleoptera; family Chrysomelidae; genus Galerucella; species Galerucella calmariensis. Next base: position 241 of record CAJUYG010003671.1, on the reverse strand, counting down.
ACCACGTGATCTTTTCAATATGGCGGCGACGGTCAAACATTGGAATCAGTAACGTGTCAGACCTATGCGTGTCAGTAGCCATTAATATTCAAAAAGTTGAAGAGTGTTATAGTTATAAAACGGTTTGCTTTTTATTTTATGGGGTTTAAAGGTGTTTTGTAGTGTTTTGTCTCTGCGGAACGCGATAAAACAATACTTCATCACGATTAGAACGGCTTCCACAACCAACCACAATACATAT
>CAJUYG010003670.1:0-20144 GCA_910591675.1 Galerucella calmariensis | reverse complement strand
ACAAGCAACAAGCTTGAGAAAGTTGTCATAAAATTTTTGAGCATTTAACAATGTCCGAGAGTTATTCGGATAAAATTTTTTTTACCAATCATAGAATGACAAACAAATCGTGACATTTCCAAATATTAAATATTTGAAACTTCAAAATCGAAATAAATCAATAGGTATGTGTCCATAGCAACGTGAAAACAGCTCATGGTCTATTTTCAGTAGTAATAACCCAAGGGCATTGATAATTGTTCGAAAAAATTTTATGACAGATGTCGAAAGCTTGTTGCTTGGAAACAGACCGACGCCGTAGGCGGAGGTCTGTTGCCTATAAGCAACAAGCTTGAGAAAGTTGTCATAAAATTTTTGAGCATTTATCAATGTCCGAGGGTTATTCGGATAGAAAATTTTTTGTTTCAGTATTACAACTAAATCGTGACATTTCGAAATATTAAAAATTCGAAACTTCAAATTCGGCATAAATCAATATGTATCCATAGCAACGTAACGTGAAAATTGCCCATGGTCTGTTTTCAGTGTAATGTTGACATGATTGGCTGAGATTGTTCATATGATATAAAATGAGGAAATTTGATTGGTTTTTGGAGTTGTCAAAAAATTTTCAGTAGTAATAACCCAAGGACATTGATAATTGTTCGAAAAAATCTTATGACAGATTTCGAAAGCTTGTTGCTTGGAAACAGACCGACGCCGTAGGCGGAGGTCTGTTTCCTACAAGCAACAAGCTTGAGAAAGTTGTCATAAAATTTTTGAGCATTTATCAATGTCCGAGGGTTATTCGGATAGAAAATTTTTTGTTTCAGTATAACAACTAAATCGTGACATTTCGAAATATTAAAAATTCGAAACTTCAAAATCGGCATAAATCAATATGTATCCATAGCAACGTAACGTGAAAATTGCCCATGGTCTGTTTTCAGTGTAATGTTGACATGATTGGCTGAGATTCTTCATATGATATAAAATGAGGAAATTTGATTGGTTTTTGGAATTGGTTTTTGATTCCGAAACAATAGGGGCAATTTGATCTTTAAGTAGATAATAGTCCTGTGTTGGCTCAATTACCGTCCTTTGACAAATGTGGAATTGCCTCTGGTGAACTTGCTGTGTGGGAGGAAATGTTTACAAGAGTATTTAAAAGTGCGGAGCAATAGATTATGTATCTTCTGTAATTTCCTTGTGGCATTACTTATTCTTTTTTCTCTTATTCTTTTGGGAATCAAACCACAATATGTTAGGGGTTTGTCAGAAATAATTAAGAAAATTGGCAATCAATTTAATATTCGAACCAGCTTTAAATCTAACAATACTTTGAGATCTATCTTAACAAAAACGAAACCAAAAAATGAAGAACAATCTTCAAAAATCTTGTGAATGCGACAAATTCTATTTAGGTGAAACATCTAGACCATTGAAAGTCCGAATAAGTGAACATAAAAAATACATCAAAGATAGGGAGGTCTTTAAGTCAGGTATTTGTAAACATGCTTGGGAAGAGGGGCATAAAATTCAATGGGATTCGACAAAAATAATATTGGAAGAGCCCAATAATAAAAGACAAAAAATCAAAGAAAGTGCTTTAATACAACTAAATGCAGATAAATGTGTAGTTAGTATTTCAGCCGAATGTAGTCAAATTTGGTTACCAATGTTAGAAAGAGAAATTTCCAATAAGCAATTACCTGCGTTATCAGGATAGCATCATAAGTTTTTATCCAGGTTTTCTTATGATTTATCATTGGAATAGTTGTTAATCGATACACACTTCAATACACAAAATCATCAAACTGAGTCATACATGTTTTGAAAACAAAAATGATCATACACAAAAAAGTAACAACAAACGCGTTTTATTAACAACATTTCCAAAATAAGCTAAAAAAAGCGCTATCCCAATAAAAACCGTTCCTGGAACGTGCACTTCACTGGATTTCATTTCTAGTAGACTATCATATCGTTAGAATGTCATAAAATAAAATATTTTATTTCATATTTTACCAGAGGTGTGATCTACTATGAATGGACCTTAATAAAATTTGACAACAAAGTTTTGTAGTCTTAAACTTCAGAATATTATTGATTGTCTAGTTGTCACATTTTTTCGTTGTGTCAGATAGGGACCAAAAAATTATTTTATTCATTTTATTACTAGTTAATCTTAACAACGGTAGCTGGAACGCTACCGAAACGTCGAAATAAAAAAAATAAAAAACAATATTGTGGTTTGATTCCCAAAAGAATAAGAGAAAAACGAATAGATTATGTGATAGATTCAGATGAATTGATGGTAGCTAATTCAGAACCAGTCCCTGAGGTACTAGAGGTAGCTTTTTCTATAGTATCTCACGATATTTTTGAGATGTCTACCGCAGTAGAACTAGGGCAGAGAGCAGCAATGTGAGCTGGATAATAACTTGCTTATTTTTAAAGCAAGAAGCTCCATCGACTGATATGAATATGCGATATGACTTTATCAGTAAGTTGAAAATGCACCAGTTGTATGATTTTATAGCACGACAAAAAAATTAAACGGAAAATGCACCGGCTTTGTTACAATTAAACAATATAGATTTTGAGTAAATAAGCAGTTAATATTTACAGATATATTGGAATTATAGCAGCGTTTATTTCAAATCTATAACTCAACGGATGATAGTGACGTGGATCTCGCTATATTGCGGAATGGGATGCTATTGACTATTCCGGTAAAAGAGTTTCGAAATCTGACTTTGAATCGGAATGCTGCAGCTGGTTCGTTTCCAGCTTTGGTGCTACTTCGTCACTGTGATTAATATTCAAATATTTATTTAAGGCAATGTTTGGTATGCAAAGTGGAATATTCAAATGTTTAACCAAGATATTGATAAGGTGTACTAAAAAACTTTCAACAATCTAACATTAAACCATTTAAAAAATAAATATTCCTATTTATCACATTTATTAGCATAGATTGTAGTACCTATACAGTCTAGTTATATTTATTGCGTATTTATACCACACATAGCTGTTGAAAATTGCTTAAATTCCATCAAAAATAGATAGGATAATTTTTTTTCGATTTATCACTCTACAGCTAGTTAATAGTTAGATTATTTATACAAAAAATCCAAAAACAGTTGAAATGGGGAAGTTTTATAGATACCAGCTGCTTACTTATACATATAGCGATAATAAATAAACAAGGAAATAAATTGATATTATATACATGAAAGGCATATTAGCGGCTACTTGCCAGAAATAAAAAAACTTCTTCGTATTCGTCATTACTTAGGTATACAGGAATGTTATTCATTTGGCCATCTATGGAAAATGATTAATATCAGAAGTGTGCACTTGAACGAATTCGAATACAATATTTAAAGAAAAAGGTTATGTTATCACTCACCGTAGATAAACCGTCAATGTAACCAATCTTAGAACTAGATGATACCAGGGACAAATTAAGTCATGGCCTAGATTAGTAATAAGCATAGCTTAAGCCGCGGTGTACTGAACGGTACACTTATGAATTCCCTCAGTATTAAGTCAGAAAATTAGTTTTTTTTGGCTATTATAAAAACAGATATCGATTTTTTTGATCAAAGCTGAAATTTAGAACTAAAACAAATTTTCGGTGAGATGTGGATAAATATGTTTGGTGATGTTGTGCCGTATTCTCAATTAGACAATTTACGATTGTAGTAAGGATAGCAGTCGATTGATGCCACGAGCTGCAGGTGGATAGACTGCATGCTCAGAAGCAGGCTAATAAAAACAACTCTTATGCGGGAGACAATGACCGTACGTGCAACCAGGGGTTGTCCGCAGGGGGAAGTACTGTCCCCACTGCTATGGAACCTGGTCATGAACAGGCTTATCAGAACCCTACACAGAGAAGGATTTAACACCATAGGATATGCAGACGACCTGGTAATCTTATCCCAAGGTAAATACAATACTCCAACCAGAGATAGACTCCAGGCTTTAAATGTAGTAACAGGCTGGACCGTAAAAAAAGGGCAGCGCATAAGTCCCTCAAAAACACAGATAATTGCGTTCACCAGAAGAAGGAAAAGGGAAGGACTTGGCCCTCTGATACTTCAAGGTGAACGAATACTATTGTTGGATAAAGTAAAATATCTTGGGGTTATCTTAGACCCAGGTTTAACTTAGAGCCGACACCTTCACCACGTGATCCAGAAGGCAGAGGTAACTTTCATGGTTGTCAGACGCACTTACGGCACTGAATGGGGACTGGTTGTACAAAATGGTTGTCATCCCCAGGATTATATATGCATCTCTGGTCTGGTGGCCGAAGATCAGACAAACCTCTGCAATGCTAAAACTAAACAAGTTCAAAAGACTTGCATGCATCGGCATTACAGGGGCAATGAGGACGACTCCTACAGCGGTGCTGGACACAATGATAGACCTTTCTCCGCTACATTGTTTCATAATGTGCGAAGCAAGGGCAGCTCTAACCCGACTGGAAAAAGCATCAGACCATGAAGTGACACATGGGAGAGGACACACAGGAAAAAGGCATGTGGATAACGACATCTTTAAAATGCCAACAGACCAAATGACCACCAGATATATCTTTCGCAAGAACTTCGAGATTGTCATCAAAGATCGAAAGGAGCTTGAGGAAGAGAACGCACCACCACTCAGTAGAGCGAATGAGCTGATCTGGTACACAGACGGATCAAAGAATGAGCTCGGCAACGGAGCGGGCATATACAGCAAGTCGAGCAAATATGAAGGAATCGTCTCGCTTGGAAAATACACCTCGGTATTTCAAGCAGAGGTCTATGCAATACTTGCATGTGCAAGGGCAAATAACATGAGAGCCTACAACAACAGACAGATCAGGATCTACAGTGACAGTCAAGCTGCCCTTAAAGCACTTCAGAGTAAGGTAACATCTTGGCTGGTATGGGAATCCGGCGAAGAACTTAGAAGACTGGCGACTCGGAACAGTGTAACACTGGAGTCACAAAGGAATCGCTGGCAATGAAAAATCTGACGAACTCGCAAGAGCAGGATCGTCAACTCTGATGAGCTGACCCGAACCAGCTGTGGGCATTCCCAGATGCTCAACTAGGTCATGGTTAAAAGGGTGGGTGAAGGAACAACACAATAAACACTGAAAGAATACTCCCAGGCAAATACATGGGGAGAAATTCATGAAAGAACTATCAGAAAAAGTAGCGAAAGAACTGCTTTCAATGAGAAGGAACAAACTACGCACCATAACGGGACTACTTACGGGACACATTTCCACAAAGGAGCACCTATACAAAATAGGGCTGTATAACGGGGACCTCAAATGCAGAAAATGCAAAAAGGATATCGAAACAGCTCTGCATATACCATGCAATTGTGAGACGCTGGACTACAGGAGGCAGAAACTGTGTGGTAGACCCCAAATGACTCCAGAACTTCTACAACCAACCAACAAAGTACCTGTATGAGCTAATACAGGGAACGGATTGGCTGAATAGGCTGTAGTCAGAACACTAGGAGTATCCACAATGGAGGCTGAGGTGGTGCTGGCGAAGGGACGGATCCTTGAAAAAAAAGAAAAAAAAAGGATAGGATAGCAGTCGCTGTTTCCCCCTTTGGATTCCTTAAATTTAGTTTTCACGACCTTAAATTATAAGCTACTGAATCTGGTGAAATCTGCGGTTTCCGGATGTTGGAGGAGTTTTTTCATTTTTTGCTCTTTTCAATACTGATTTTAGCTTTGTTTTACCAATACACCAAGCATTACACGCACATATAGACCGGTAGTCCATGTAGGCTTCATTGTTGGAAGCCGATTTCACCACGATAGTCTTATTCTACTTGTTTTTCGCATCAAACTAGATAGTGAAAACGGCTTGATTTCGAAATAATGGAACCTACATGTGACATGGTATACCGGTCTAAGTGCGAGTATTATAAACATGACTTGAAGTTATCTTTGAATTTAACAGTCAAGTTAACTTTCGGTTTTAAAATGGTGGGACGAAGATTGCTCGAACTTAATTTAAACGTAGACAGGCACTTAAAAACTATTGCTTTCAAGCAACTTACGACAACTATATTACGTATCAAAATATAGCAAATCACATCAAACTAGTTTTCAAAAATAAACAACGGATCAGTTGGATATCATTTCTAAATAAATTAAACAAAAACACTGACTGACTGACATTTGGAAATATGTAATAATAGTGATAAGCAGAACAAAAAAAAAGCGAAAACCCGCTGTCAGATAAACTAATCAAAAATTTGCTAAACAGACTAGCTCCTCCTTAGATATCTAACTACATCTCTCAAAGTACAAATTATTCTTCATTCCACTGATAAGATGATTATATGCTTCCTCCGTTTAATATTGACGAATTGAATATAGCTATTAAAACAGCAAAAACACTGCACCCTGGTTGGACGGATGTACCTATAAAATGATTTATTATTTGCCAATATCAGCAAAAATTTATTCACTCAACAATTTTAATGATTGGTGGCAGAAACAAAAATTTTTTGACAATTTTAAAGAAATAATAATTTGCTTACTTTTAAAAACGCATAAAACCCCGAATTATCATCATCCTATCGGCCCATCTCCTTAATATCTTGCTTTTTTAAGACTTTTGAGAGAATGATCAAGTTTAGACTGGAATATTTTTCGGAAAGTTATTCGATGCTGCCAAAAAACCAGTCTGGTTTTCGCAAAGGACTGGGTACAATAGATGCAGTAAGCCAGTTGTAAGTTGTAAGTTGTAAGATGTAAGTCTGACATACAAATATGCTTTTCAAACAATCACTATATGCTCAGCTTATTTATCGGGAGCATATGATGTAGTTGATCTGAATATTCTGTCAAAGAAAATGGAGAAAATTGGTTTATTTGAGAAGGTATGTGCCAATGTATTCATCTTATTTGTAAACAGACAAATTTTAATTCGAGACCATGTAAATGTGCTACACGGTCCTCGAACGGTCTATAACGGATTACCACAAGGGTCTATTCTAAGCCCACTTCAATTTAATATATATACTGCTGACCTGCACAGGTTGGAAAATGACAATATTAAAATCATTCAATAGGCAGATGATTTATGCTTTTATTTCTTCCGTAATTCCTTCGAGCAATGTGTTGACGACTTGAGGATGTTTATGCCTGTGCTGCATGGATGGATCTCTGACAACGATTTCTCCGTTTCATACGAAAAATCTGCTTCGGTTTGTTTTTCAAAACACGGTCTTAAAACAACTAGGGCCCTTACTATAGGAGAACAATAAATCCCTTTTGTTGAAGAATTCAAATACTTAGGGATATTATTAGATAACAAGTTGCTTTGGACTAGCCACATTCAGTATACAAAAAAATGTAAGAAGGAAATTAATCTGCTCCGCAGTGTCTCAAAAAAAGTGGGGAGCAGATAGTTCAGTTTCACTTATGTTCTACAGGTCTTACATACGTTCGACTACGGATGTACCTTCTACGCAGGAACTTCCGCTAATGATTCGAAAACAATTTTTAGCTGAAAAGCAGTTGATAAAATACCGATCGTTTAACACAGCCATAAAGACTTGCAACCTCTCTTTTTCTTTCTGGAGAATGAAAAACTCCCCACCATTGTCGGATGACTTTTTAAATACCATCTCAGATATTACTCACATTAATAATCAATCTATTTTTTCATTTTACTAGTATAAATATGGTTCATTGATATTCCGACCAACAGTCATATACCCATCATATTCGGACACCTAGTTTAAATAAATTGATCTTGAAAACCACATTGGCTATCATAAATCAGGATGTGATAAACATTTTTACAGATGGGTCAAAAAATGATGACGGGACCGGAGCAGCTATTTTTGTTTCTGACTTGGACTTAGTCAAACTATTTAAAATTTCAGACAATTTTTCAGTATATACAGCTGGAGCACTAGCTGTGAGAGAAGCTTTATACTGGTGTGGTTTGAATTCACTTCAAAACGTGGCCATCATGACGGATTCTAAATCTGTATTGTAAGCAATAGAGAGTTCTCCATCAAAATGTTTAAGGCAACATCTTATTTTTGAAATTAAGCGGTTGCTATATGACTTAAAAAAATAGTGGGAAGAAAATTCATCTTATCTGATAGATGGAAATGAAAGAGTAGACCACGAAGCAAAAGCGGCATGTAGAATATCTAAGTTAACTAAAACTCAATCATTTTCAGACTTAATAAATAGCCACAAAGAATTATCCCGCACACGTTGGAAAAATATCGCAAAAACAAACAGGAATCAGTATTTTCATTTATATCTGCAACTCCCCAGTAAAAGTAAGCTCTTGAATTTGGATTATAGCAAAAGACATCAGGGAATTCTCACATGTTTAAAAGTAAATCATAGACGTTTTCGGCTCATCTAGACAAAATAGGTATTTTCAACACACCTTTTTGTACTTGCGATAATATATCAATAGCTGATCTTAACCATATTTTTTTGCATGTAAGGATCGACTGACAGGAAGAACAGAACTTTATAATTCTCTCATAGCCTACAACTTTCTCATGCCTGTTAATTTATGTTCACTTCTAGCAAAAAACGGGAAGGCTATTTTTGACCTACTTATGCGGTTTATTAATGATGCTAAACTGGAAATATAGACTTTTCCTTCAGATTAATATCTAGACCTTCTATGCTCCCTGTGGTTGATGGACACCGTCGGAGACCATCTCTCTCACACACACACAAAGCCCTGCCGTAATTTTTAAATGACCTATTACTTGCTGTTTGTAAATTTACTTCAATGTGACCCATTAAAAAGCGTCTTGATAATCGAAATCGGTTTTCAAACTCTGTTTCGTTCCACAAAGTGAAATAGTCCAGCCGATTCCTAAATATCCCTCGTCGCCGAGTGCCTTTAACAATATTAATAACATCGTCGATTGAAAGTTCCTCAAAACTATCTTGGATATAGTTAGCTAGTATTGCGAAATTCAAGGAGAATAAAGTGAAAACACAATTAAAATATTCATAATATAATTTGTTAATTTATTGAGGTTATAAATGCCAAATCGTTGACAAAACTAACAGAACAATTATCAAAACTCGATAATTAGGTTTTTCTACTAAGTTAACTTTTAGTTATAATACCTATGTCAAAATAGTTTCATAATACCCACCCTAATACGTTTATATCCAGGCTCTCCCTTGCGACTCGTAAGAGTTTATAGTGGTTCAAAATCCATTCATATTTCACCAAATAAATTCAGCTTCTTTACAAAGCTGATAAATTTTTTATGTGATTGATAATAAATCAACCGAGTTGTATTTGGTATGAAATTGAATTCAAAACGTGCCTTTCGATATATCTTTATAGTTTTCAATAGCTACTCACACACGTTGTGAATTTTGATGTTTATTAGGTTTACAGTTACAAATCGTACAAATTTTATGTAATTTAGCATTTTCAAGCAAAACTCCGCTTATATTGAATGTTAACTTTTGCTTTGATTTTGACCAAATCTCTTATGGTTTTTGCGTTCAACAGTGGTATAGTCTGTACAGAAAGTACGAGGAGTAATAAATCATTCATTTAGGTAGATTTCATAGACGTACCAAAATATATTTTAAGAGGGTATACCGTAAGGTACATTTTGTATTGAACGAATGAGTTGCAGCTATGCTAAAGAATATACGATTTAGGTCAGAGGTAACGGGATGTACTAATTTTAATAAAAAAAAGTGATAGAGGTACATAAATTTTAGTAAGTTTGATAAAGAAAGGCAACACAGTTTATTCATAATAGAAAACAAACCAATCTGTAACAATAATTATTTTATATATTTTTGTATATATGTGTGTATAAATGCTGGATATACAGTTTCCAAATCTTGGCAAGATGAAAACATTAAAAGCGGAAGGCAGGCATTCGTGGAAGGTTTGTCGTTAGGTTTGCAGCCACCATCTGGAAAAGGAAAAAGACTTATCATTGTCCATGTTGGAAGTTCTGAAGGTTTTGTTGATGGTGGATTATTAACTTTTATTTCAAAAAGCACGGGGGACTATCACGAAGATATGAATGGGGATGTCTTCGAGGAATGGTTTATTCAAATGTTGGATCTGATTCCAAAAGGGGCTGTTATTGTAATGGACAACGCAAGTTACCATTCACGGTTACGAGAAGCATTGCCCACAAGTCGTTGGCGTAAAGCAGAGCTTTTGGAGTGGCTTATTTCGAAAAATATTAAGTTTCCAAAAGATCCACTAAGGAAAGAACTTTACAGAATTGCAAAAATGAACAAGAATAAATACAAAACCTACATTGTAGAAGAAATGGCTTCTTCTCGTGGTATATCAGTTCTTCGACTTCCCCCTTATCATTGTGAACGTAATCCCATAGAATTAATATGGGCTCAGGTAAAGGGGGAAGTTGGAAAAAAAAAATACTACTTTTAAAATAAACGATGTTGTGAAATTGTTTGAGTGCTGTAAGTCATGTTAGTAAGGAAAATTGGACAAACTGTATCGAGCATGTTATCAAAGTAGAGGCAAATATGTGGAAAATTGACAATATTTGTGATGATTTAATCGACCCTATTATTATTAATGTCAACAACGATTCTTCCTCTTCCGAGTCGGATATAGAATAAAATGTAAGTAATAAATGTATTCCAATAATTATTTCTTTTCATTTTTTATTATATTATAATTTAAAACGTATTTTTTTCCCAAAATACACACCACTGCATTGCGTTATTGCTTATCTGCTAATCCTTTAACAATGAAGAAACCCTAAATTTTGCTACAACTGAAACAAATACGGGGTCGATCTACCTGGTTTTTAGATTTACGGGAGAAATGTAATTTAAAGCAAGAGATTTATCAAAAATTTCATGTTGCTCCCTGTAAAGGTTTTGCATACTTAATTAGGGTTTATTACTCCTCGTACTTTCTGTACAGACTATAGAGATTGTGAAGAAATTTGAATGTATCCATGATGAATTTTATTAAATCGTAAAATTATATTTAAAAAATGTTGAATCGATGTGTATGAGAAAAAAACTACTGAATTCGCAGCTCTGAAACTACCAGTGTAGTATCATTTGAAATATAATTCTAATTAAAATACAATGAATTCTGTCTGATATTGTTGTATGATTGGTGTTAATTTAAGTAAAATTTAGGTTCTTCGAAATTCAAACTAACTTTAGGGATGGAAAAATATCAGTGAAAGAGAAAATTATCCAAAGAAAGCGTATGCTCTAGCCATTTCATTTCAAGTGATATAATGGTTATAATGGTCAGATGAAGAAAATGTCTTCGAGCTATATAAAATCTGGTCGATGGCAACTGAAATTCATTCCAGGAGTAATTAATAAAACTAAGATAAGTATTTTTATAAATACTCGAAAGTTTCAATATTATAATTGTATAAGTATAAGTTGCGATTTTTGCTGCGTGTACTGCTATCCTAGGTTTAGAGTGAAGGAATCGATTTAGATGTTGGTTACAAAAAAAGAGTATTGTCAGGGTTATTCATCTAGTCTGTTCAATGTTCAAAGCAAGAATTCAATATTTTAGCTATTTACTAGAAAATCATTCATAATGACACCCAGTTCTATTCTGTAACTCCAATAGAAATAAGATCGAATAGAAGTCAAGGAGTCAAATTGGAATCAGGTGCGATTGCCATTACATTACAACTCTGTTGATTTCTATCAACGAGATGTTAGATCAGAATAGTTTTGGACTTCACTAACATTGTGGAAACAGCATTTCGATAATGTAATCTGTCACTATGCATGCATTTCGGGTTAACTTCATGAAGATTTTTTTTGTTGAAAATAAATTTTGTGATGGTTACTTGTTTGAACATGAAATTAAGGAGGAATTGGAATATTATATAGGGTGTCATAACTATTGAGACATAGACTAAGGGTAGATTGTTTGGACCAAATATGCCTAAATAAAATATTGCTGTAGAAAAAAATAGATGTCGTTAAAGTTGAATTTTTTTTCTCGCTTTCTACTACTTATCTACTTATGCACTGTGTTATTTATGTATTTATAAGATGCGACATAGGGACTCCTGTACAAAACTATCGCGAGCTAACTTTTTTACCAAGTAACGTTCATAAAAAATTATAATAGATTTGGAAAAGTCGTTGAAAAATAAGTTCAAATGCACTTTCAATTTTCTTAAATTCGTTCTGGTTTGATAAAAAAAATGGATAGTTATGTTTAAAAAAGTCGAACTCCACTTTCATACCACTTTCGGAAGATCTCAATCGATTAGGTTATGGCTAACATGGTAGTGCACGGTATTATTCAAAAGTTACACCTGAAGTATGGAGGCTCGCTTCGCCGCTGAGATGATTTTTTTTGTTTTTGTCACATCACATTTTTTGTCTAAAAAACATTTAATTTGAAGTAAAGCAGAGTTATTTGTTTCAACCGACATACTTCAGGTTTGACTTTTGAATAATACCGTGCACTACCATGTTAGCCATCACCTAATATATTTAATATCATCCGAAAGTGGTTAAGTTGAAATAATACCCTTCTTGGTGTGCGTCATCGATTGTGACGTATATCCAGGTTTTCGGCATGTCGTTTATTTTATTTGCTATTTTGACATACAGCTAACCTTGAATTTTATAAATAAAATCATCAGGATCGTATTCAGCCATATTCGAAAAGGCTATGAAATCAATAATTACCAGCATCTTTTTCTAACTGAAAATACTCCAGAACTTTTAAAATGCCGACATTTTTTCGTGTATTTATTCATATTTTTGTATTATTTATATAAATATAACAATAAGATTAATATTCACTTCAAATAAATAATAATTGACCGTAAGCAACAAAGTACACACCTGACAAGAACTGTCAGTGTGACAGTAGAAAAAGACGTAAGATACATAGCCGCTACGAAAGTAACGCCTTCATAGTATTTTGAGCTCCTGATTGATAGGTTGCGCTGGCGCGTAATTTAAACATCAACCAATCAAATTTTTATAAGTCAAAGATTAGGGTTAGGGTTCACGTTTGTAAAACATTCAAACGGTTCATTATTGTGATATTTTGATTAGGATTAATTACAGACCTGCCTTTTTCTTCCATTTCTTCCTACGTAATGTGATAGAAGGAGATTAACAATTGATGACGCACACCAAGAAGGGTATTATTTCAACCATATGAAAATGGAGTTCGACTTTTTTAAACATAAACTTATTAACTTTTTTATTAAACCAGAACGAATTTAAGAAAATTAAAAATGCATTTGAACTCATTTCCCAACGACCTTTCCATATCTGTTATTATTTTTATGAACGCTATTTGGTAAAAAAGTTAGCTGGCGTTTGACAGTTTTGTGCAGGAATCCCTATGTCGCATCTTATAAATTATACAGTGTGTATATTTATCGATTGTTATCAAAATCGGCACAGAGGCATAATTTCAAACAGGGAATATCATTTTATGTACTATTTTACATTTTGTTACATAAGGCGCCACGTGAAGGATTTTTGAAGATGAAATCGATTGATCACTTTTTTTAACGAAACTTTTCAGTCATTTTGATTAGAAAGTATGACATAAACAAAATTTCTACGTGATATTGGTACTTTTGTTTTAACACGATATTCCCATCCGTTTTCGAGAAAAATGCAATTGAACAGTTCAGAGTATCAGAAGGGGATTTTGAAATATTATTTAATTTATAAAGAATGTGCTTTGTACTGTCAGATAATTGCTGCTGGTGGATGACACGTGTAGGCGTCATTCTATTAAATGAAAGCCGTTTTCACCATCGAGTTCAATGTGAAGAACAAGGAGAATAAGACTTTTCCCAAGTTCCAAACTTATACATAAACATAACCTTATCTAACATTGAAAATGTAAGCCACTAATTTTCCAATTTTCCCTTACTATAAAATTAGTAAAAGAATCAATGACACCCATAAGTTTATTGTTCTAAAAATTAATAAATTTCAACCTCTTAATCTTGACAGCTATACTAATTTATACCCAACAAACACACCCGTCATTGAATATTTGAACAGTTTTCGATAATGTTTACATCCATCATCCATAAGTTAATTGTTCTTCAACTTTTACATCACATTTGGAAAATTATTAACAAATGGAATATCGGCGTAAAATTTATGCCACTAATGTCTACAACATCTACTAAGATGGCAAAATCTAAACTCTCTTCAGAATACATTTTTTGTTAATTGCAATTTTTCCACCTTTTCATCTATTTTCAACCATCGCCTATCAATCCTTAGTATCGCTTGGATTTATATGCCAACGTTTCTTTCTTATGAAGTAGTACCCAAGGGATGCATCCATTGGTTAATTATAAGATTGATTGACTTACCTGGTAAGGAGGATCAATCTTAATTATTTGAGAATCGTAGTCCTTCTATGATAGCGCGGATAGGATAAAAGATAGCTGCCAAAAGCTATCATAGAAGGACGGAGATGCGAAGAATAATTGTTCTAATTTCGTGATAACTATAAGATTTTCAATGTCCACTGTGAAATCGATTAGCAATGTTCGGTCTTGAGAAATAGCCTTATTCTACTTGTTTTTCACATTAAACTGGAAGATGAAAACGGCTTCCATTTAAAATAATGAAGCCTACATGTATTATGGCTACCGGTCTTATACTTTTTTGCTTATGCCTTATCACAATCATTTTATGAATGATTGATAAATGAGAGATATAATTCATGTATTTGCCAAAAATATTATGCTTATAGTACTCAACAAAAAAAATGTAATGAGTGGGATACTCAAAATTTAATATTTCATAAAATAAAATAAAAACATACGTATTTAACACAGCCAAATAGGCACAAGAAGTACTAGTGCCACAACTTTTGCCTCCCATTTTAAATGGAAATTCTTATTAATTTTTTTAAAATACTTTTAGTGATATTATGGATAATCTGTCATTAGCGGTAAGAAACATAATGTGGTTTATCCAGGATGGAGCTCCACCCCATCAGTTGTGAGAAATCATCTAAGTGACATATTTCCTTATAACGATATGGATTGGCAGAGGAAGGAGGAAGTGATTTTGAATGGACACCCAAAAGTCCTGAGAATAACTCGCGTAATTTTTATGTTTGGGGACACATGAAGTCCTTAGTTTATGCCAATGAAATTAACTCAAGAGACGAGCTCTGAAGGGAAATACAAAATACTTTATTTAACAAATTGGAGGGGGTATGGAAGAAGGAGGCCACATAAAACATTTGATTTCAAGTTGTTTTTTCTATGTTATATTGTTTTTAATTAGGTATGCTTTATCCTCGAGATAGAAGCTTCAAGTTTTTTTATAGGCCGTTACTTGAAATCTCCTTCCAATACTCCGAACTGTTTTTGCGTTTTTCTCGAAAACGGATGAGAATATCGTGTTTAAACAATAGTGCCAATTAAATCCCCATAAGCAATATTTCATTAACGCATATTTGATTCTATCGCCATATTTTGGTACAAACTATCTGCCCCTAGCCTATGTCACTCTGTATATTTGTACCGATATCTTATCATGTTTTCTGTTGCTATTAATTTTTTTAATGACAATAGGCATTTTGCATCAGCGAGAGATTGATTTAATCTCATAACATCTCAAATCTCTCCTATCATGCAATATCGAATATCAAAATGTTTTTTGAAAATATTAATCCTGAACCTTTGAAACGTCAGTTAAAGTAAGGAACGTGCGAGTGAGTATTGGAACGCATTTTGATTGGAAAAACAGTAGAAATTTATTTGGCTTACATCTAACCTGCCTAATCGACATTTTTCCAGGGTTCAAATCATTTTTGGGTAGAGCATTTCTCTATAGTGGTTAATGAAGTAGTTTCATATAGAGGAAAAGCGCCCCACTTCTTGTTCTTCTGCATTATATATGTTACGGTTAATAGGAGAAAATAGTTAATTCGCGAATTAACCGGCTATAACGCGAATTAACCGAATGTCAAGGATAAAACCCGAATATGTCATAGTTCCGCTCTTTTTTTTGCTTATGACCAGGGAGAGACTCCATTAGCCGAATATGTTTTAGTTCATTTATTATTTTTTTTTTATTAAAGAAAAGTAAGTATAGATCCCAACCAATTTTTTTTTTATTTTTATTTTTTTTTTTCAATACCTACATGATCTATTGTACAATATAATACATATGTAGTAGGTAATATATCTTATAATTCTTTTTCTTTTTTTTTCCATTTATATTTTTTGTCTTTTCCAGTATATATGTTTTTTTTTTCTCTTTTTTTATATTGATTTAAGGATTAGATAACGACACATGCCACGCTTAGGGGCCTATCAAAGCGTTTTTAATACATCACTGAAAGGGCCTTGGATAGGAAGGGTTACGGTAGGGATAAAACATAGGATTACTTATAGACTATGAGCCCATGGGGAAAAAAGTGTCGCGATTTGAAACAGCAGCAAACCTATTCAGAACGATAGTTTATCATGCCACCATCAGTTCCAGCACTATGGCGTACATTTTCTCTTGTGCAGAAAAGCGCAGTGGAAAATTGAACATTTCATTTTTCACCTCCTAAAAATGTGATATGAAAATGTACGCCGTTTGTTACATTTGGTAGTAGAATCATAGGAGATCGGTCCAGACTCTATGACGTTCAAAAATAATCGTTCGGAAAATCTAGGAAAATTTTTGAAAACTCCTATTTTCTACCCTTTGAAAAGGTGATTTGAAACTGTACGGCATTTGATTCTGTAGATTATCCAACATATAAATAAATATTTAACAGTGGTGCTGTACAAAAAAAGTTGTGTGAAAAGCCGTGGGAAATTTTTTATTTTCCAAGATTTTCCCATTCAAAAAATATCATCTGAAAATTTACGGCATTTGTTCTACTTTCGTAACATTTCGTAACACGTCAATGTATTTTGTGTTTTGAGTTTTCAAAAATTTCCCTAGATTTTCCGAACGATTATTTTTGAATGCCATAGAATCTGGACCGATTTCCTATGATTCTACTATCAAATGTAACAAACGGCGTACAGTTTCATATCTCGGTTTCAGGGGGTAAAAATGAGTTTTCAAAAATTTTCCTATAATTTCCTCACGATTAGTTTTGAACGGCATGGAGTCTCGACCGATCTCCTATGGTTCTGCTATAAAGTTTAATAAAAGGCGTACAGTTTCATATCACGATTTCAGGAGGTGAAAAATGAAATGAAAAAATGAAAAAATATAAAAATATTACCCAGGAGAGTATATCTATTTACCTTAGTTTATGCACCTCATGCTTAATGAAACAAAAATATATAAAAAAGGGTTTAGTTGTGAAACCCATTATTCATTCCGAAATGAACATCCGATGTCAAGGAGAACATATTGACATGTAATCGAATCCTGATGGGCAGTATAAATTCATACTAGTCTATCAGGATCATTCAACAAAGTTCGTACAATTGAGACCCCTAAAATCCAAAACAGCTGATGAAGTGGCCACAACAATACTTAATATACAGGGTGTCCCAAATAAGAGTGACTGATTTTAAATATAAATGCCCAGCTTATTAATTGCTCCAAAGAGATGGGGTTTTCACTAGTTTCACTAGTTTATCAAAGAGATTTTTTTAGGCTCAACTGGCGTCTCATCTCATCAACACAGGGTGTTTTACTAATGTTGGTCAAATTCAAAGAGGAAAATATGTATTTTTTTAAATGGAACACCCTATAAGTTTTAATCTTATTCGAAAGAGCAATCATTCTCCTTTCCAAAAATGTATAGTTTTCTATCTTCTGTTTCATTAACAACAAAGATATTCGAAGTTTCATGTGGTAGTACATTTTTAATTAGTAGTTTCATATGAACGTATTTTGATGCCTAAAATCAACTAAAATCAGCAATTTTGACAATAGTAATTTTGATAAGTCATATAAGTCGGTTTCGGAATGATCTATACAGTAAGTGAAAAAGCTCAAACTGCAATAATTTATGCAAAAACGAAATCAATAATTCAAACAAGGAGGATATCCACAAGGAAATTTATGAACAATCCGCCGTCAGTGAATATAATTTAAAAACTGTATGTACAATTTATCGAAACTGGTTGTATTGCACACTTAAAAAACCAAGAAATAATGATGGTCTTTTAAACAAGTTGATGTCAATTAATGAAGTGCCCCATGATAACGATAATAAAATTTCAACTAGAAAAATTGCTGGAATTTTAGAGCTTAGCAAGAGTGAAGTTCAAAGATGTCCAAAAATTTTAAGACTAACTCCATACAAAATTCAGACTTGAACGAGTCAGATTATGAAAAACGAGTAATGGTATGTGAGACTTTACTTGACTTATTAAAAAACGAACCCAATTCATTATGAATTATGTTTGATGAAGCAATGTTTCACATTAATGGCATGTGTAACAAACATAATTGTAGAATATGGGGTTCTCAAAAACAAATTTCTTTTGATGAATTTGTTGTTATGCGTCAAACGGTCACAGCATGAGTTGATTTTAGGCATCAAAATACGTTCATATGAAACTACTAATTAAAAATGTACTACTACATGAATCTTCGAATATCTTTGTTGTTAATGAAACAAAAGATAGAAAACTATACATTTTTGGAAAGGAGAATGATTGCTCTTTCGAATGATATCAAAAATTATAGGGTGTTCCATTGAAAAAAATACATATTTTCCCCTTTGAATTTGACCAACATTACTAAAACACCCTGTGTTGATGAGATGAAATGCCAGCCAAGCCTAAAAAAATCTAGTGAAAATTGTGAAAACCCCATCTCTTTGGGGCAATTAATAAGCTGGGCATTTATGTTTAAAATCAGTCACTCTTATTTGGGACACCCTGTATTTTGTATATTCGGTGCACCAATGATTCTTCATTCTGACAATGGAAGTGAATTTTGTAACCGTATACTGAAGCAATTAAAAAGTATGTGGCCTGAACTTAAACTAGTTACCGGAAAACCTCGCCATAGCCATAGATGCAACCAATACGTAGAAAAAATTCTAGCGACATGGCTGAAAGATAATAACACAAATAACTGGTCGGATGGTCTAAAATTTGTTCAAGTGATGAAAAATCATGTATACCATGACGGGATAAAGCGTTCGCCGTACAGAGCAATGTTTGGTATGGAATTAAAGATTGGCTTATTAGATTCCAAACTACCCAAAGAGCTTATTGAAGGAATTAATACCGAAAAAGAGCTCTTAGATATAGTGAAAAATACCAGCAAGGAAAATACTCTGGATGAAAATGACATAGATCTAAATGAAAACATATCTCATATGGAAGAAATAGGCATTGATAAGACAATTAATCAAACATTTAACAAAAATACATATATACAAGTTAGCGGTCAAATAAAAGATAAAAATTATGAAATTGTAGAAGAGGAAAAGGAAGAGTCAGAATATTATGATATACAAAATGAGAATATACAGATTGGAATAATTGATGTACCAAATTCGACAGAAACAGTTGAAAATCACCAAAATAGAGTCCTTCAAGTAATCGAAAACAACATGCAAAATATTAACTGTATTGAAGATAATAATAAAGTAAGAGAAGAACGAAACGACATAACGGATGTGTTAAATGAGTGTCTTTGTCAAACTGGAGGTGAAAAGTGTGATATTTGTGTGAAGCAGTTCAGTATTTTGGAAAATAGAGCACAAACTAAAAAATGTTTGGAGAAACAATCTGAAAAAATGAAGCGTATATCGAAAGAAAAATTTCCATCTTGTTGCGTAGGGGATACTGTCAGAGTCCCTATTCCAGATTTATATAAAGGACGTTGTGACTTCAATTATGCATTGCTAACGATTGTACACGCTGATAATGAAAAAGGATATTATGAATTAGGTAACGAAAACGGTACTATTCGTGAAAAATACTCTAGAAATGAATTTGCTGTTTGCAAACGAAAGTTAATTCCATTAGAGTGTTTTAAGTGGAAAAAAATCATTAAGAGAAATTGCCAAAAACCAGTCAATTTCAGGAGGACAGGGATTTCAAAAATGTAACTGTAAAAGCAAATGTTTCACCAAAAAATGTAGATGTAAGTCGAAAAATCTGTTATGTAATTCTAAGTGCCATTCAAGCCTATCCTGTTCCAATAAGTA
>CAJUYG010003669.1:0-20148 GCA_910591675.1 Galerucella calmariensis | reverse complement strand
AAAAAAGTAGCAAAAGAAATTTCAAATGTTTCTCGTAATATATTTGATTTATTCTCTTTCCAGTGTTGAACCATTTTTTGTGTAATCCAAAAAATATAAATGATTCTACATACATTCGCAATATTTTTTATTTATAGTACAGGGAATGAAGCATTTCACCTGGCAATTTTTTCGTCCAGCATGGATTGACATGAAATTTTAACAGAAGGTAGGTGATAGCCCAAGGATCAAAATATATATCGAACCGAAGGGCGCTAAAGCCTTGGGGGTGGTTGCCACCCCATCTCGGGGGTGAAATTTTTTTATTACATTTTAACCACAGGAATCGATTGAAAAAGTGATTCTAAGCAAAAAATGTTCCATACACTTTTTTTGTAAAATCAATATTCTCTAAGTTATTCGCTATTGACAGTAACGCTTTTTAGAGGAAAAAATCGACGTTTTTGATATGTTTTTCGCGGATAACTCGAAAATTATGCATTTTATCAAAAAAACTGTGGAGAGCAAAATTGTAGCTTTTAAAAAAACAAGCAAACCCTTCTTAGGGTTTTTCTAAAACCAATAGGAACCGATGATTAGCTTTTTTTCCCAAGTGCAAAATGTGATAGATTCAAAGTCAAATACCGGAAAAATGATGCATTTTTCGTAGAAAACTTATAGAATCTTTTTCAAAGAGCATAATTAGACCTTTCTTTTTTAAAAAAAAAAGGTCTGTAGCATCCAAATTGAGTGAATTATGACAAAAATAATGTCAGTACTGAATTTTTTATACAAAAAAATCGGTGAAAACAACCCCCTAACTACCCCCCCAATTAAAATTGATCTTTACCCTTGTGCAATTCTCTTTGTACATGTATGGTTAATACACGACTTGTACCATAATGATCGTCTTTATGATCCTTATTACATAAATAACTATTATTTTATGACATTTCAAAGATATGATAGTCTACTAGAAATGGAATCCAGTGAAGTGCACGTTTCAGGAACGGTTTTTATTGGGATAGCGCTTATTTTGGAAATGTTGTTAATAAAACGGGTTGTTGTTACTTTTTTTGTGTATGATTATTTTTGTTTTCAAAATATGTATGACTCAGTTTGGTGATTTTTGACTTAAAGAACTCCCTATCTTTGATATATTTTTTATGTTAACTTATTCGGACTTTCAACGGTCTAGATGTTTCACCTAAATAGAATTTGTCGCATTCACAAGATATCTGATATATGCAATTTTTTGAAGATTGTTCTTCATTTTTTGCTTTTGTTTTTGTTAGTATAGATCTCAACGTATAGTTAGATTTGAAGCTAGTTCGAATATTGAATTGATTACCAATTTTCTTAATACTTTCTGACCAACCCCTAACATACGGTATTGTCAAGTTTTTAAAAATTATGTTAGCTGAATTATTAATATTATTATTATTATGGGGTATCAACAATGAGCCCTTCTCTATATTCTTAATTCCTTCATTTACAAATTCTGCTGGGTAATTATTGGCATTTAAAACATTTTTTAGTAGAGTTTTCTCCTTTGTGAAATGATTATCATTAGAACAAATGATTCTGGCCCTATCGTATAAAGATTTTACTACCCCTTTTTTAACGCTTATAGCATAATTTGATTCACTTCACTGGATTCCATTTCTAGTAGACTATCATATCTTTGGAATGTCATAAAATAAAATATTTTATTTCACATTTTACCAGAGATGTGATCTACTATGAATGGACCTTAATAAAATTTGACAACAAAGTTTTGTAGTTTTAAACTTCAAAATAATATTTTGATTGTCTACTTGTCATATTTTTTTCGTAGTGTCAGATAGGGACCAAAAATTATTTTACCATTAGTTAATCTTGACAAAGGTAGCTGGAACGCTACCGAAACGTCGAAATAAAAAATAAAAAACATTATTGTGGTTTGATTCCCAAAAAATAAGAGAAAAAATAATGAATAATCACATGATCACTTAACACTTGTCACCTGCCACTCGACACCTGTCGTCCAAGAAGTATAGGTTATGTTAAGCATTTTGACCAGTTTTGACCTTAGATTAGGATTATGACATTGTCTAAGGTTTTAATAGTGCCCGTATTTTTAAGGTAGGTACTAGTAAGACTCTCACCATGAAATTGGTGTATTACGGGTTGCATGAAAAGAGAGAGATTCAATCTGTCATGGTTCGACCGACAGAAAATATCGCCTAAGCCGGTGAGAAGCTATGGATATCGACCAGCGTAATTAATAGTTTTCAAAATTGTTATCACTTCATTTTGCATCTAGTCTACATCCTCCATTATTTTGTGTAAATCATTTCTATTTTTTTTTAAATATTACTTTGAAGTTTTTTATATTTATTCCATTAACAATATCCAACAGATGACCAAAAACTCATTCTAATTGAATTTATGACTTAACAATATCCTGAATATATAGCGGGATGTTTACGGTAGGGTTAACCAGGCAGGCTGGCAAAAAATTGTGGAAACAAATTGCTGAGCCATTCAACTCGGTGATTGAACTCACTGGTAAAAAACCTCGTGTGCAATCTTGTAATATCTCAATATATTCTTGACCTGACATATTCTAGACATTGCAAGATTTTTAAGAAATGCAGTAGCATAAAAGGAATGATATGTACTGGTGGTGGGCCAGCAAAACTGGGTAGGTTAAATCTGCTTAGCGACGTTGCTAGCAGGGCAGCTGAATTTCCTTTTTTTTCCTTACAAATCAATTACAAAAAGCAATGGTAAAACTGGTATCAAATAATATAGCAGATACAATTAAATTTTACCATTCTGCTTAGAAGACAATCATGCAGATCTCACTATTGCTCTTTAAGAATACGAAAAATATAACTCTCATGTTTCAGGCAACCCTGCAATACACCAATCTCATAGTGATATTCTCACTAGTCCCTTATGAATGTGATCTCTGGTGTTCTAGTAGAATACAATCGGCTCCCGAAATAGCACAAACTAGTGGAGAAAGAAGAATGTTGATTATAATTTGATTCGCTTAATTTATTTAAATCACTAAAATATTTTCATGCATTTCACATGCAATAAATACAAAATTATCAAATTTCAGCTTGTTTCTCGAAAGTTTTCTTCCCATGATCCCGTATTTCCTGGAGCACGTACGACATGGACGGAAAAACTAAAATTTACAAAACCAAATTCATACAAACCTCTTCCCGTCTACCGAGTATTGAATAGAGAAGGAAAAGTGATCAGTAAAGAAGAAGAGCCAGTCTTGGCTGACGAAACTTTAATTAAAATGTATAAAGATATGACGTTTCTCGGTGTAATGGATAAAATTTTATACGAAGCACAAAGACAAGGTAAGATATTGTTGTTAAAAATGTTGCAAAATTCAAACGTGTTATGTTTAGGTCGAATCTCCTTCTACATGACTAACTATGGCGAAGAGGCATCTCATATTGGTAGCGCAGCGGCTCTAAATTTAGAGGACGTAGTGTACGGACAATACAGAGAAGCCGGAGTTTTACTATGGAGAGGTTTTAGTATACAACAATTTGTTGATCAATGTTATGGAAATAAGGATGATGCCGGAAAAGGGAAATCGATGCCTGTTCACTACGGTTGTAATAACATTAACGTTATTACGATTTCTAGTCCTCTGTGTACGCAGTTACCGCAAGCTGTAGGTTAGTTTTCCATGAAATTTTTATAGTTATTGTAGACAATTTTCATGGGAATTTTTTCCAGGTTCTGCATATGCGTTAAAAGGAAAAAATAGAGTCGTGATTTGTTATTTTGGCGATGGAGCCGCTTCAGAAGGAGACGCACACGCTGCTTTTAATTTCGCGGCTACGTTAGATTGTCCTGTGATACTGTTTTGCAGAAATAACGGCTACGCCATTTCAACACCTGTTGAAGAACAATACAAAGGAGACGGAATAGCAGCTAGAGGGCCTGGTTATGGTATTAACACCATCAGAGTAGACGGTAACGACGTCCTGGCAACTTATAATGCTACTAAAATGGCAAAAGAGTTCGCTTTAAAAGAAAGTAAACCCGTTCTAATCGAAGCAATGACTTACAGGTAGGTACTTGTTGATCTAAAAATTTCGTGCAATTCAATCTAAAACAAATGTTTAATTGGATGTCAAAGATAATAGTTTATTGCTTTTATAACTATATTATTACTACAAATATGAGAATTAATTTTCAAAGAGCAGACCGTTCACTAAGAGGCATTATAATATTATAGGGAGCTACGGTAGGAGAATAAAAGAACCCTTTGCAAGTGAGAATAGTATATTAAAGTATAAGTGGATATTAAGGTCTTCAAAACACGTGCGATTTTTGGAGCACGACGGCGAAGCCGGAGTGCTCGAAATAGAGCAAGTGTTTTAAAGACCAGTTATCCACGAATACTTTACGCTATTTTTTTTTTATTGGTGCACTTTGAAATTATAAATACTGGTCTATAACTACTACAACAACAAGAAATGGAAATCATAGATGAAAATAAGAACTAAATGTCAAATGGATGAATTCGTGATGTATATGATGTATACCTTGCGTTGTCATGGAAATGAGAAAAGCATAAACTAATTTGTATTTTGATGAAAGTTCAACCTTATTTCAAACAATACCAACGGCACTTTCCATTTTAATTTATAAAATTGACATTGTTAAATATTGTTGGAATAAAAGTTTTGACGTTACAAACTAACCTGTCAGATCAATAATAAAAACATTGTCATTTAGACCATAGATTTAGACTTCGTTTTTCGAGTTGTTGATGTTGTCACAGTAACTTAAAAACACGCGCGTGTTATAAAGTTCGATTTAAAGACGCTGAGGCGTGCTTTAAATAGGTAAAATGGTTCACCAATAAAAAAAATATAAAATTATTAATTCAACATCTTCCATACAATAAGATATCCAAAATAACAGACAAAAACAGTCAATACCTGAATCTGAATTGGGATGGAAGTTTAGAAAGGAAGTGCAAATTTTGTCAATCTAAATGAATCTGTATTTTTAAGGAAGGAAGTGGTCTTCACGCAAATAACACCTTTTATTTTTAATATGTAAGGTTCATTATTTCAAACCATTTATGACTTCGTTTAATATCTAGATCAGGAAACTTAAAAAAAACTTCTTATTTCTATAATTTTTGTAGTTATTCAATTAACGTACCCATTTAAATAATTTGGCATCTTGAAGCACACACCAATATTACAGAGCAAGCATACTAATACAGTGTTCAAGATATTATAAAGCACTAAAGCACTTTTTCACATAAGTAATAGGTAGGTACCTACAATAACATCCTAAATTACATTAATATATATTATGTATATCTAGTAGCTACATACATATTATTTTGGTTTGAGTCACAAATTTTTGGTAATCCTTCTTTCTTGTCTGCAAAAAAACGATAAAATGATAAATAATGTTTCCATTACTAAAGCCCAACCTCAAACAGTTAGGGTTAAAAATCAATTTTTTTAACTTACCTATGATAAGTGATG
Source organism: Galerucella calmariensis (assembly GCA_910591675.1). Classification (NCBI taxonomy): domain Eukaryota; kingdom Metazoa; phylum Arthropoda; class Insecta; order Coleoptera; family Chrysomelidae; genus Galerucella; species Galerucella calmariensis. The sequence goes on along the minus strand of CAJUYG010003669.1, from coordinate 14,638 downwards.
ATAAATGCTGTGATAATAGTAGGTACCAATGATAAAGATAATTAATTTCTTCGCAGAAAGGCCAATGAGAAGATTAATTAAAAATAAATTCACAAATGACAACAACTAACCTCAAATTAAAATAATACCTAAAATGTGAGTTTTGTGTAGAGGGAGGCGGGGTTTTTTAGTTCAGTTAGTTGCTGTAAAGCACCACACGCTACAGGCTGCGCACAAACTTTGTGCCAGCTTCTTCCATATTGTCTTAAAACCTCTCTTATTTATTACTCTATGAGTTAAACGTAGTTGTTATAACCAACCTGGTTTGTAATTAGTAGGGATAATATCACTTGTAGACCGGTTTCGGCGATTTGCGCATCATCAGTATAAGGCATATATCATCCGTCCAGAAAATGGACTGGAGACACATCAATACATTATCCTCGATAAACGAAACGTTAATAATGCGATAATAGTGCCATCTCCACATCTAACCACAAACCAAAAATCTATATTGACAAAAAACTTATTGCTTTGCAGACTATATGTGCGAAGCTGCCACTTTTCTATTCGGCTTTTACTTAGGTTGAATATATTGTTGATCATCACTGTGTTTTTACCAGGAGTTCAACTCCTCGGTCCCTATGTCACTTTTATTTTTGTGAATATCTTTATAGCTGAGTACACATGACTAGAAAGTCAATGAAAACATAGTTGTATTCTGTGTAAAAAATTTTTTATTTAAAATTGTAAAGCGCTCTCGGCTGTTAGGCCATCATCAGTGCCTTACTCGTCAGATACACAGAATACAACTATGTTTTCATTGACTTTTATTTTTGTTAGTGTATGTTTCTATTTCATTCCATTTAACTGAATGTTGTATGGTTGGTTGTCATTTTGGCCAACATATTATCACTTCTCATTAAAAAAAGCGTCTTTGTGATTACATCCGTTATTCTGGATGATGGATGGTGATCCCTTCGTGTCACTTATTGCCATTTCATTCCAGCTTTTATGCAGCCATCCTGGCTTTCGCCTTGACATGCAGAGCTAGAGGCAGAATATTTAGTATGACTTTCATTTCAATTTATATTTCCTGCAATAAAGTTGCTGCAAAAAGGCTGTAATGAAGATTCGTTTAGACGCTTAAACCTCAAATTGCTTGCAGACAAATAAAAAAGTTTTAGTTGCGCTTGGAACCAACCTATACGTTTGATACATTTTTGACATTAATATTGTAGAGTAGGTGATCATTCCACTTCAGACGACAGTAGCGCGTATAGATCGTCCGATGAAATAAAATATTGGTCCGATAACGATTATCCAACGCACAAATTGAGAAATTATTTAATTGCCAAGAAGTTATGGGATGAGACGAAAGAAAAATTATGGTTAGAAGATTCCAAACGTGAAGTTATGAAAGCTTTTAAAGCCGGAGAGGAGAAACATAAAAAAAGTTGGGAAGTTATGTTCGACGATGTATACAAACATATACCGCACCATATAAGGTAAGATCAATAAATAGTTCCTATATATTCTGTCTTCACTTACCATATAACGTTCTCTTATCAATGTATTCAATTGTTCTGGTAGGTGATCTATGTACTATGCTGTTCTTTGCATAGAACATTACTCAAGCTCGAGTGTACTCCTCTTCAACTTATTATACAGTCTGTCTACGTGAATAATGTATTGTTTATAAAAGGTTGTGTATGTTTTGAAACTCAAAATTCAACTACCAGATATTGAATTGTATCAATTCTATACGAGGTTTGTGAAAATTATTATTTTTGATCAAGAGTATAACGGTAAAAGAAACATAGTCAAGGAAGCGGTTAAGAAAGCAAAAAGGGATTCCTGGAAAAAATTCGGAAGAGAGATGTCAAAGATACATGCATCAGATAATAGAAAATTTTGGACAGCAATAAAAAGACTACGAGGAAGTAAAGGAAAAAATATAAGAGCAATAAAAAATGAAAATAACGAATTGGAGACCGAAATAAATCAAATATTAAAGACTTGGAAAGAGCACTATGAAAAAACATTTAGAGACTGTTTGAAGAAGAAAACATCAAATATAGATGAAGAGGAAGGGAACGAACATGAATACCATGCACTCAAAGAGAAGATATGGAGAAGGCTATAAAGAAACTTAAAATAGGAAAAGCCAGTGGGGAGAATGAAGTAGCGCCAGAGATGATAAAATGGTTAGGAGAAAAAGGAAAAGAATGGCTGTTTCTTATATGCAGGGAAGCATGGGACACTCAAAAAATCCCCAAAGAATGGTAAAATAACCTTATATTGCCAATACATGAAAAAGGTGATCAAACACTGTGCAATAATTATAGACCAATATGTTTAGCCCAAACCAGCTTTAAAATATATACGAGAATATTAGAGATCCGATTGAGAGGTCATATAGAAGCAAAATTAGAAGTGGAACAAGCAGCTTTTAGACCAGGGAGGCAAGCAAATGATAATATATACATTTTAAGAAGACTAATTGATAATACAATTGAAGCGGGAGAAGAAATGTATTTAGCATTTATAGACTTGAAGGCAGCAGCTTTTGATATAGTAGAAAGAGAAAAAATTTGGCAGGTATTGGAAGACTTATAAGTACCGAAAGCTCTAATTAATATAATTAAAAGCACATACTAGACTGACAAATTAAGAGTGAAGATAGGACGTCGAAGATCGGAAGAGTTTTCAATGAAAAAAGGTAGGTATAAAACAAGGTGATAGCTTAAGCCCACTGTTGTTTGTTATTATAATGGACAAAATTGTGAAGGAAATAAAAAGACTAGGAGGAAATCTGGAGATGATAATAGGGTACAGGAACATGGTACCGGTCAGACTAAGTAATCTACTATACGCAGACGATATCGTACTCATATCAAAATCCAGAAATAAAATGCAGAAACTAATTAACTTACTGACAATAGAAATAGAAAAGATGAAAATGACAATCAAAACAGAAAAAACCAAAGTAATGATAGTAAATGAAAAACAGAGGAATAATTACGAGGAATTGAAACGTAATCACAAAACAAAATAGTAACAACCTATAACTACCTAGGAAGTATTTTAACAGAAGAAGGAAAAATAGACGCAGAACTTAATAACAGAGCAAATAAATCAACAAGATTATATTATTCCTTAAATCGAACATTACTAAGCCATAAATACATTCATATTAATACAAAGATGGAAATATACAACAAAATTACAGTATCAACTATAACTTATGCCAGTGAGAACTGGGTACTGCAGAAAAAGCATGAAACAAAAATAAGTGCAATGGAAATAAAATATTTTAGGAGAATAGCAGGAAAAACGAAATGGGACAAAGTAAGGAACGAAGAAATTAGAAGCATAACTAATCAAGACCCAATAATATCAAATATTAAAAAGAAACAATTGAACTGGTTTGGCCACCTAGTAAGAATGAAGCAAGATAGAATAGCGAGAAAAGTAATGGTAATGGGAATATCAAGAAAAAGACAAAGAGGAAGACCCAGGAGAAAATGGATAGACCAGATTGAAGAAATTGGAAAGAACAAAGGAAAGACATTAGGAGAGATGAAGGCATTAGCCAGGGACAGAAAAGAATGGAAAACATGGGCTCAGGAAGAACTCCAATCCGATGCCTGAAAAGGCATGAGAATAAGAGAAAGAAAAAATGATCAAGAGTAAAGTACCTTTATTTTTAACCATATTATGGAAAATTTTTGTTGAGAAAAGATGTTGAGGATTAAGAATAACTTCCAAATATTCAATACTGTTTATACACAATACACTTTTTTGAACATTTTCCCTGCGAATTTGATTGATAGCTGTGTATTTCTAGATAAAAGTTTCTGTAAGATTTATTTTATCAAATTCACGAATTATTTATTGTAATGCAACAATGTTGAAACTTTTAATTTTGTAAGAAATCGCAGAAAAAATTTGTTGTAAATAAATAATCTTGAATGTTTAAAAATTAAGTTCATTCTCTAACATCAATTTTCTTGATAATAAAAAGTTTCCATATGGTCCAAAATAAAGGTACTTTACTTTACTTAATAAACCTTGTAATGCGACTGATACAATTTAATATCTGATACTTCAATTTGGGGATTTAGAATATGCAGAACTTTTTCTAAACAATATTTTTTTTTATAAAACTAATAAAGAAGTCTTACAAATGTAGCCAACTTACGTAGACACTCCGTATATCTATTTTATTAATTTCAGAAAACAAAAGGATGCTTTAACTCAACATCTTAAAAATCATGGTGAACAGTATCCACTTAATATATTTCACGTAAAATGAGAAAATCAGATTCGTGATTGAACAAACTAATGCCAATGAAAAACATGCTGCAAATGGATTATCTCAACTCATACTACGTATATGTAAAGTATTTTTTTCATGAAAAATAAAGTTTACTGAAAGTAAGTTTCTTTTAATCTACGAACCTTTGGTATGACTTCTCAGACGATTAGATTGTTTTACAATTGGACAATGTCTTAAAAACTAGCTTGAGCACTACAGTTTCAACAAGTAAATACATAGTGTATTGGAATGCAATAATCCCCTAACTAACAGGTGTGTTTATCGGATAGGATAGGATAGTTGTACTCAAAATTGACGAAATATTTTACAACAATTTAATAGTAGCAAATATATTATTTTGCTAAAATGATATAGTGATAAATACCATCGCATAAAAATGTAAGAAAAAACATGCCTTACCTAACCTACTGTAGGAAAATTCTTTCGGTAAAAAAACGAGAAATAAGAGCAGAAAGTTACATTTAATTTGAAAGTATGTAATATTATTTTCCTCCTACCCCTATAGAAAGTACACACTTTCATCCCTCAAATCAGGGAGGAAACTCATACTTTTTCTCCCTAGGGAGGAAAAGTAGTTTTCCTCCCCCTCATTTCAAGTAAGTTGTAAACGATGAAACTTGTGAATTCATTATATTCATATCGTTTCCATAATTTCTAGAACATCCTGTATATCCTGTTTTTTGGTAAAAATCAAACATTAAAGTTACTTCAACGTAGTTCTTCAATGCAAATTTCAACTTCAGGAATCTATACGTTTTTTGAGTTCAGAATAAGAAAAGAATAGTATGCTGTGGCTCACTGACAGTAAACACGACGATTGACTTTTGAGGTGCAAAGTCGCTACATTCATTGAATTTTTGAAAAATGGAGAGCGATTCAAGTGATTTTGAATTTCCAAATACACCACCTAATATTAAGGAACAAGCTAACATAGCGTCATTAACCTTACTACCACAAAAATCTAAAGACAGGTATGAAAAACAATATGCACAATATAAGCAATGGGCTGAAGACAACAAGATACATAAATATTCAGAGAATGTTTTACTGGCATATTTTTCACTACAAGGAAAATCATTAAAAGCTTCAACACTTTGGTCTAATTATTCAATGCTACGCACAATGATACAAATGAAGGACAATGTCGATATTAAATATCCAAAGTTGATTACATTTCTAAAACGTCAAAATGCCGGATACAAACCAAATAAAGCTAAAACTTTTACAAGAGAAGAAATAAATACATTCTTAATGGAAGCCCCCGATGATGTTTTTTTATTAATGAAGGTAAGAAATGAAATCCCATGCAAATAATTTAATTTTTGATATAAAATATTCATAGGTAGTCCTTATTGGAATTTCTGGAGCATGTCGAGGTGATGAACTTATTAAAATGACTATGGATGCTATTGAAGAGAAAGACAATCTTTTAGTCATAAATATCCACACTTCAAAAACGTATTGTATAAACAACGAATTTTCGTTATCAATACTACATCAGGTAACGGCCCAAATTTTGTTCAAATCGTTAAAAACTATATCTGTCTACGTCCTAAAACTGAGCATAAACGATTGTTGGTATGCTTTAAAGCAGGCAAATGTATAAATCAAGTGGTTGGCAAAAATAGTATATCCAAAATACCACAAAAAATTGCAGAATATCTCAATCTTCCAAATGCCAAACATTACACAGGGCACAGTTTCAGAAGAACTTCAGCAACTCTATTAGTAAACGCTGGTGGGGATATTTTAGCTCTAAAACAGAATGGCGGTTGGAAATCAACCAATATCGCAGAAGGTTATGTAGAACAATCTTACACAAAAAAAAAGAAAAATTTCTGATCAAATTATGGGAAATGACGTAGAACCTGAACTTGATCAAAATCAGCCAAGCACTTCTAGAAGTTACCACCATTACAATGTGCTAAGCGAAAATATTTCAAATACTAAAGCTCTTGTTCAAACCCTATCTTCTTCCAATGGTGTTCATATAAGTGCTGCTCAAAACTGCACATTCAATATTAACATAAATAATTGTAAAATATAGTTAAACAATACTATGTACTTAATTGTATAACATATATTGATAAATTTGTTTTAAATAATTCTTGTGTTCTTAATTATATTCGTTACCTATTTGTGTAAATAAATTATCAAAAAAAGGTGGGTAGGAGGAAAAATCATATGTATCACATGGGAGTAAAGTGCCTTTTCCTCCCTTGGATGTTTAAACTACATCCTGCGGGAGGAAAAGTGGCACTTTCCTCCCTAGTAATACAAATAGCTATTATTTTTGGAACTAGTAAGTAGGGAGCCGTAAAACACTAACATCCGTCCATATATCACGTATTTTTTGTATTTTAACTTATGCCTAATCTCATAGAGACGGGCTTTGGTAACGCTGTGATTAAATGATATACCTTAATTTTAGTTCTTTTCTTTCTTTTCTATAGTCTGTACAGAAAGTACGAGGAGTAATAAACCCTCCAACGCCCGAATTTCGATTTTTTTTTATTTATTGACAATTTTTGCTTAACTAGGTTGTATTAGTACTGGTTATGATAGATATATGGATAAATTAACATATATGTATCATACTTGGACAAAACAGACTGTAACCATATGGTCACGCTGGGCTAATATATAATCAAAATGAACTATTTTTGGAAAGTACATTTATTTATTAATTTTTTCTGTGGTATGCCTCAAAACAATTAATACATAGGCCTACATCGCATTTTTTGCACTGAGTTCGACCCACTGAAGAGCAGTTGTCCATAGCACATCGTCTTCTTTTATTGTTTGGCACTGAACAAACCAAGTGGTCCATACGATCAAATCTGAAATCAGCTTTAATTTTTTTTTGATTTGAGGAAAGATGAAGAAGATGGTCGTCCTAAGGTACAGGGCTCTGTTCTGTATTTCATCAGGTAACTGCTTACAATGCTTCTTCTAAAATCTAGATTGGTGATAGGTCTACCACTACTTTTATATAATACCCAAGCGTTGTGACAAGCTGCATCAATAATCCACGTAAGAAGAGGCCAGTACCATTTTTTGGACCTAATAGAAATCCTTCTTCTTGCAATGTCCTCATCCATACGATCAGTTCCACCCATGAACTTATTGTACTGACGAATAGCATACGGACTTCTGATACTGATTTTTTTCTTCTCAGCCTGAGAATATCGTGAAACAGTCGAAGTAGGTTGAACACCGTAAGATGTTGACGCCATTGTCACTATAGAGTTATCAATCCAACGGATAAGTATTATTCCATCATCTTTATTCAGTTGATTTTCAAAACTTCCCCGTTGTGCCTTTTTCATCTTTTCTTTTTTAGGTAAAGGACAGTCCCTAGGAATTCTATTTTCTCTGATAGTGCCAGTTACTCCATAACCCAAATTTTTCATATGTGTTAACAAATCGAAACCAATAAACAAATTGTCTAGAAAGAACTCGTATAGTAAATTTGGTTGCGGCAGTGCATCAACCATTTGTACACGTGTATTCATTACACGTCAAATCGATAGTGCGAAAGTTTGTTTACAATGGGTGCGGAGTTAACTTTGGTAACAGCACCGTAAACTTTTAAAACTTGTTTTTAAAAATGTATTCAACTTTTAAAATACAATATGTACTCAAAATTATACAACAATTCCTGATCTATAATAATGCAAATAAAATAAGTGAAGATTAATACTAAAGAACTGATATCGAACTAATGCTAATAACGGCTCAAGAACGAATGCTCATTCCAAAAATCATTGCTACCTAAAAACAAACAACAACAATAAATAAAGAGAAGAAAAAAAAAGAAAAAAAAAGTAGGATCACCTAGGCTGGTTTCGAACCTCGGCCACAAGTTCGGTTTATAAATTTGCTCGAAATTAATGAAATATACTATCATGCATGAGTCGAATGGAAAATGTAATCATGACATTTTTTTAAATATGCAATGTTAGATAGATACTTACTTTTAAAAATAAAAACCGTTCATCGGGTGCTTCGTAGATAAACTTTTTTATTTGTTCAGGTGAAAATATTTTTGCTTTTTTTCCAACATATCCTTCAGACTTTCGCTTCAATGAAACTTGTAGTTTCTTATATTTAGAAATGTCTATATTATGGTTTATATTCACCAACGTTTTTATTATTGAATAATGTGTCCATGTACTAGATGATTTCATAATAATTCTTGAAAATAAGCAATTAAGACATTTTCGGAGAATGTCGAAATTTCATTTGTATTTCTCCAGTCCATAAACCGTTGATAAAGTTTTTCGTACAATTTCGTTTTTAACTTTGCTTGTACCTCTAATATTTTCGGAGTTATTTCGAAAGAAAGGGTAAAAAATTATGAAAAATAACTTTTTACTTTAAGCCATAATTTTTCGAAAACTATGAATTTTAAATTGGTCAAACTTCTTGGACATATTAACCATACATGTACAGAGAGAATTTCACCGATTTTAATGTATTAAAAATTCAGTACTGACATTATTTTTGTTATAATTCACTCAATTTTGATGCTAGAGATTTTTTTTTTAAAGAAAGGTCTAATTATGCTCTTTGAAAAAGATTCTATGAGTTTTCTACGAAAAATGCATCATTTTTCCGGTATTTGACTTTGAATCTATCACATTTTGCATTTGGGAAAAAAAGCTAATCATTGATGGGCCATATCTCGGTTCCTATTGGTTTTAGAAAAATTATAAAAAAGTGATTTGCTTGTTTTTTTAAAAGCTACAATTTTGCTCTCTACAGTTTTTTTAATAAAATGCATAATTTTCGAGTTATCCGCGAAAAACATATCAAAAACGTCGATTTTTTCCTCTAAAAAGCATTACTTTCAATCGCGAATATTGATTTTACAAAAAAAATGTATGAAACATTTTTTGCTTAGAATCACTTTTTTAATCGATTCCTGTGGTTAAAATGTAATAAAATATTTTCACCCCCGAGATGGTGTGGCAACCACTCCCAAGGCTTTAGCGCCCTTCGGTTCGATATAGATTTTGATCCTTGGGCTATCACCTACCTTCTGTTAAAATTTCAAGTCAATCCATGCTGGACGAAAAAATTGCCAGGGGAAATGCTTCATTCCCTGTACTATTAATAAATGCCACAACTCTTCACGCAGCAGGTTCCATATAGTCCGAAAATAGTAGCATCTTTTACCATCAAGTATGTTTCATCTGGCTCCCCATTTAAAAACTTCTGAACTTGTTCAAACGTAAGTGTTTTTCATTTTTTGTGACTATAACCATCATTTCTCCTCTTTAAGAATGCTATTACCTTGAAATACTTGCTTAAATCAACCCCATTTTTTCTATATTTTTTCAAATCAAATTTCTTCGTAGAAAAAGTATTATATGCAACTCTGGTGTAATGGTTATTAATACACTAATATACTGCCGGTTAATGCTTGTGTATTAATAACCATCATTACATGATCGTTGCATAATATACTATTTTATGTAGTTGTTGAAATGAACTATAGCTACAAAAGCGTTGTCTGGGTCAAGAGGTCAATAGGTGAAAATTTTTGATTGAGTTTCTTCAACCATCCTTTGCCATTACGTCATAATTGGTTACGTATTCTGCCGTTTTACGTATGTCATATATTAGTTGAATGTTATTTTACTCTTAACCTCAAAATTATAATCAGTGACATTATTTTAAGAATTGTTTTCAAAATATGACAACTGAACTGTCAAAAGTAACAGATAAAATGTATGTCGACCTTAGATAAAAAATACGTTAATGACGTCATAATTCCGTCTCATCCATGGTCGCGTTCATCACAACGTAGCGCTACCTAAGCGATTATCAATTTCCTGCTGAACTCGTGATTTGTTAACTGATCAGATTGAGCGATGTGGTATCAGTCGCCATTTTTTCAATCAGAATTAAAATTTGCTACACGCTACCGATTGATGATGTCAATGAACTGTCATTTATGACATATGTTGGAAAAATATTATGAATATCTTTGTTAGGAGATATTTTAGTTTGTATTTCAGTGAAAATGAGTGAACAGCTGGAGGTTACTTATTATTTCGAATCATTAATAAATTGTATAGTTTGTGAGGAAATTCAACTCTTCATAGTATGATCCAAAGTGGGGAGCTCTATTTATTGTAATTTAATCCCATTTTTAATTGTTAGAAGTAATACCTATTTCATAATAAAATTGTCGTATATATCAAATAAACTTGAGTTATTGTTGTTGTATTCATTGACATTTGTTACATATATGTCGATGGTTTTATTAGCACGTTCAGCAGAATTACGAACCGATGGATCACTCTAAAAATCGCTACCTGATCAACTTTGTTGGGATATGAACGCGACCCATTTCATGAATGAGATAGCAAGCTGGACAACGTATGACGTAACGGCAAAGGATGGTTGAACAAACTCTATCAATTTTGTTACTAATTAATTAAATATTATTGAAAAAAATAAACAAATGGGAATATTGCAAGACACCTTCATCAAACAAAACACAAATAAATTTATTTTTTAACAAACCCTTTCAAATTTTATTTTTTCAAGCTGAGATGGATATATCAGTATATGTATTTGTATCTAATTTTAATTTCATCACATGAAATATTTACTTTTATTTGATAATGATATTATCAGTTTTAATGTTATGTAATAAAAAAAACAACGAAGTATCCCATCATCTAAACTAAACAGTTAAGCATTCTTTGGGACACCCGGTGCTATCTGTGACGTCTTCGATTATCTACTCAGCCAGTTCGTATTTCAAAGTAAATTTATTTTAGAAATATACGCTTCTGGGGTATTAACAGATAAGAATTAAAGACAGTTGTTATTATTTTTAACTTTTTCTTATTAACTATTTCTCGAAATTAAACTAATCATATCAATATTTGGATAATAACATACAAGTGAAAATGTTTCAAGGTTAAAAGAAATTATAATTTCTAAATTACCTATTTTCTTGAATACTGTTCAACTAGATATGATTTTCAACAAACAAGTTTTATCGTTAAGTGGAAACATTTGTTCTCGTTTATACAATAAAATCAAGCTTGAGGTAAGTTGATCATTTTTATCACAGTAATTTTACAAATCAAGTTAAATTATTGATATATACAGGGTGCTTCTAAACTCATGCGACAACATTCAGGAGGTGATTGTTCGTATGAAATTAAGATGGGCCTTTCCTATAACAAAATTTCCTCAGCCTACCCATTTCCGATATATCACCCTTAAAAGATGGTGACTAAAATTGAGTTCTTATTTTTTTCTAAAATTTCAGTAAAGCTAGAAACTTGAAATTCTGTAATTTTCGTACACGGGCAATAGCTGCATTTGAAAGTAAGTGTGGACAACAAAAAGTGGTTTTTATTACAAAAATGACAGTTAATGTCTACCATTCAAATCAAAAGATTTTTGCAGGTTTTTATCACTGCGAACATTTATATTGCTTTATTGGAAACAATGTGTACTCCCCGTGAGCGTAAATATTGAAATTTAAAATAAAGTTTTAGCTGAATTCTTATAGGCCAATAATTCTAGGAACTTTGAGCAAATGCCCATTTCATTTCTGTTGTCACTAGTTATGTCAAATGTGATCTCGGAAAGGGATGGACTGAAGAAATTTTATATAGGAAAGACCCATCTAAATTTCCCCCCCTGGATTTGATCGCATAAATTTAGAAACACCCTGTACATCTATATATAAAAACAAATAAATATGATGGAACTATAACATTGTTTTTAAACTAGGATGAGCAATTTATGTAACCTCATACGCATTACGCACCACTAAAGGTGCAATTTCATAGTGAGAGCGTCAAATGTGGTCACGTGATTCAATTTCGACAAGGGGCGTCATCTTAAATAGTTGCAGCGCCGAAAATAAAATCGTCAAGCTTCAAAATGCTGGGAAATTTCTTACTGTTTAAAACATTATATCGTTAAAGTTATTAATAATACTATAGAATATTTACCTCGCAACTTATTGCATTTATCAAAACTGTCAAAACACTAGTAAACAGCTGATAATATAAGTGATATACTTAGTAGGAGGCATGATAACAGTCACTTTGAATAACTGGAATAATCAGTTGTAATAATTGTATAATTGCAAAGATTCTAAAACATTTACTTCTTTTTACATTACAATTGTGATTATATTTATTTTAATGAAAATTGAAATACAAATTATGACAATCCGCCATCTTAGCTAAAACATCGATCACAAACTTGTGACGTCAACCTTTGGTATATCGGTCAATTTTTAGGAGTTTTAGCAATTAACATGTATATAGTTGAAACAATACCCTTCTTGGTGTGCGTCATCGATTGTTAATGTCTTTCTAACACATTACGTAGGAAGAAATGGAAAAAAAGGCAGGTCTGTGATTAATCGTGTGATTAATTATTGCCGCTACGAAAGTAACGCCTTCATGGTATTTTAAACTCTCGATTGATAGGTTGAGCTTGAGCGTAATCTAAACATCAACCAATCAAATTTTTGTAAGTCAAAGATCAGGGTTAATTGTAAAACATTCAAACAGTTCATTATTGTGATATTTTGATTATGATTAATCACAGACCTGCCTTTTTTCCATTTCTTCCTACGTAATGTGATAGAAGGAGATTAACAATCGATGACGCACACCAAGAAGGGTATTATTTCAACTATTTATAGCAGGTACCGGTATGACTTTTTGGGTTTTACGATGCTCTGTAGCATAACTTTAGCGTTGATTACACTGCCATATCAATAGCTTGTCGCTAAAGAGGTGCCATATTGGAAAAACTATTTTTAGAACTTTAGTTCTTTATGTTAGGTTGGTCTGACCGTTACGTTACTTGAAGCGAGGGAGGTCGCGACGCAAAAGATCTGACCGTTACGTTACGTTGTTACGTTATGTGCCTTAAGCGCGTGGGCTCTCGCGCTCTCTCCTCAGTCTCAGAGCTAGTCTCTCGGAGCAAAATGTTGATTGTTAGCATACATTCTATTATTAATTACAGTTAATAGAATACCTCATATGTACTTTGTGCCAATCAACTTAATGATAAGATTTTTATAATTAATACTAATGTATATTTTTGTTAAATGAAGTTTCATCCAGAGTAAAATAAATTCTTATTTAATATGTGTATTTATTTATTGATTCAAAAATTTTGATTATTGCTTAAAAGGAACTAAAGTTCTTACCGTGTGTCCCGCGACACGTTCTTCAAAATTTGTTTTTAGCGACGCTCTGGAATGGCCGGGCAGAAAAGGGTATTCAACAAATGGGTTTTCCAAAAATATAATCAATTGATATTTTTTCTGCTGATTAACAGAAAAAAAGGCAGATTATGTGGGGTGGATTTGAATGATCTGTATATATCAACGAACGTATATTTATAATAAGTTTCACGCTAAATGGTGTTGGCTTATCAACTGCAAAAAAACTACCTGGCTTAATCACATTGTGTGGAAAATCATCAAGTAAAAGACGCAAATGTGCAACAACAATTCTTGGAATTTCCATGAATGTTTCATTGAATAGTGGAATTATTAATAAGAAACAGTTAGTTTCATTTGTAAGAGTAATCTAAGTGTTAAAAAAGGAAAAGTTTGTATAGATAGGCTCCGATAACAGCGGTTATTTCGTGAGGGGTAATATTTAACAAATGATTTATTGCATGATACAAATTATTTTAGAGACTATTTTCATCTGAAAATCCACTTTTTCCCGGTGCAAAAACAACATGGACGGAAAAATTAGAGTTTGTAGGAGCGCACACCTACAAACCTATACCAGTTTATCGAGTAATGGACCGCCAAGGAAATATTATAAATTCCGAAGAGGATCCAAATTTATCGGACGAAATATTAATGAAAATGTACAAAGATATGACTTTGCTAGGTATATTGGATAAAATTTTATACGAAGCTCAACGGCAAGGTAATTATACAGTGTGTAATAAATTTTAAATCCGTTTTGTATTATTTTTCTTTGTTTTAACTCTGCCATTTTTTTTAAAAGGAAGAATATCTTTTTATCTCACCAACTACGGAGAAGAAGCAACTCAAATAGGTAGTGCCGCAGCTTTGAATATCAATGACGTAATTTATGGACAATACAGAGAAGTTGGTGTATTAATGTGGAGAGGTTTTACTTTACAACAATTCGTAGATCAATGTTATGGAAACGTAGGCGATCGAGGACATGGTAAACAAATGCCAGTACATTATGGTAGTAGGGAATTGAATTTCGTTACTATTTCCAGTCCGTTAAGTACTCAAATTCCTCAAGCTGCAGGTCAGTATCAAAC
>CAJUYG010003668.1:0-20157 GCA_910591675.1 Galerucella calmariensis | reverse complement strand
AGACGTTGCCAACGTTATGATTACTAACAAATGAGAAAAGACGCTGTTATTTGAATTTCATTCCTGTTCAGTTTTCGTCTTTTTTCTAGTTTTACGATTAATATTAATGTTCATAAGTAATGATTGTTAAATATTGATAATAAAAATTTGCAATTGCTGAATTTTTCTCATCTGATTTCATCATAAGAAAATGGAGTGCTAAAAATATTTTTAACACTAGTGTTAAAAGTATTTTTAACACGCTGCTATGTAAACAATCGTTTTTAACATTGTTTGCTATCATTAAAAGTGTCACTTTTAATGACAGTTGTACAAAAAAGTATTTATCGCCAACCGTCAGTAAAGCCGTCAATTATTATCATATTGATTTCCGGAAGTGAACAAGCAGTTTACCTTCCTTTACTTTACCTGCCGCATTTGAGGCAGGTAAAGTAAAATGCGGCAGGTAAAATATTTTGACTTTGACATTACTGGAAAATCATCGTCTGTCAGTGTCACGCTTCTTCCTATTACAGCTCGATAATAGTTTTCTGGCGATTTATTTATAACAAATTATTGTTGGAACTCCTTTGACTTCAGGCTATTTTGTAAATGACATATGATGAAATCATACGAAGGGTACTACCCTGTATCTTCGTTATAAGGAACGATAGATCAATAAAATATATATTAGGTATTTGGAATTACTTCTGTGTGCTCCATCTACATTTATTGTATGCGTGCGTAGGTATTTCTCAATGAAGAAGTTTAGCTAACATAAATCGAAATGAATGAGAACGCAATAGTTGTATCGTCAAATTGTTCAAGACGATAATCAACAATGGCATTATAATTTTATAATCGCTAAGTAGCTATATAGCATGAATAATTTCAATTGATATCACTTCATCAATTAATTTTAGCTAATTAACTTATGAAACTGCTCTATTATAGCAGTTGGCTACATTATATTTCCTGAAAATGAATTAACACTCATCTTCCGGTTCTTCAAGTTAACCGATATTCACACACATAAGTTTTTAGGTGAGCTAGACAAGATGAAGAAGATCCATGCCAAAGCAGGTGCCGTTCAAATAGCGGATAAAATCCTACGATAAACCACATATTTGTAGCCGTTGTTTGTAATTGCACACGTAACCTAGAATGTTTAGTGAACATTATAATTACACAAGTAAATACTTCGCACTGAACAATCTTTTCACTACACTGAACAAAGTGGGTAGTCTATCAAATTAAAGAATCATCAATACCTTACTGATATTTCAAGTTGTACAATGTACAGGGTTATTCATTATAAATTACCCACCCCCTATCATTGTTATTATTACTTTTAGAAAAAAAGTCTCCTATAAAAGTTGTTGGGTTACAGCTGAATTTTCTTAATATTTTATCAAAAGTTCAGTAGCGTGCAAATTTAAGTGGATACAAAAAATAATGGTTATATACAGGGTGGGACAATCTTCTGACATCGGAGGATTACATTGTTGTGGTGAGAGATAAAACTTCATAGTTTTGTGTGAGCTAATACAGTTACTTAGGGCACATTTTGAAAATACTTTCGATTCTACAGGGTGTTCCAAAACCACGTAGCAGCAAAAACTTACATTTTTTTAAATGGAACGTACTATATTTTGTTTAAGAATCGAAAAGATCTCACCGAGAGCGTTACAAAAATATAGCACTCTAATATATTATAAGGGTGTTTTACAAAGATATGGCCAATTATTAGCTAAAAAGATCTCCTCTTTAACACTCTGCAGAACAGTAAAATAAAATAAATCAACAGGTCTTTGTGTTCAAATGTCATACACACATCATTGGCTGTGCTCAGTATTAATTACTTTTTCATCTGTGGCTTCCTTAATACAGGGTGAAACAAAAAGCAAATTTAGCAATATCTCAAAATTTTTAAATGAATCACCCTATAAGTCTTTTTACAATTTGTTAGTACAATTAATAAACTTTCAAACGATGTAGTAAACTTAGGGCATTAGTTAATGGAAAATCGTAGATATTTTATGATAATGGTCAAAAACAATTATTTTACATACACAAATTAAATGGTATTAAATTTTTACATGCAACATCTTGTGAATTTTAACATTTCTAAGGCATGAATTCTAATCGTAATTTTGGATGCATCTAAAATATCTTTGACTTCTACTCTTACCATTAGAGGAAGGAAAGAAGGAATTATGTTGGAAGAAATATATTTGTTTACTGTAAGTAGGCTAATGTCATTATAGTAGGTACTAATAAATATAAAAGCAGTTTGTAGTCTTTACGAAATAATTACTCAAGTCACCACAAACAGTATATCTTAGTTATGTAAAATGCAAGCTTGTAATTCGTTTTCCAACTTTTTCTATTTTTGAAAAACTAACAATTATGAAAACCAACATTATAAGAACTCTCACATTTACATAAATGAACATTGACATTCTATAAAAAGTATGGTAGTTTATGCTAAGTGTTCAAAATGGCGATCATTTACTTCCATACAATTCTTTTCAAAAACGAGGATATAACTCTTTCCAACATAGCTGGAGTTATTGTGGAAAATGCGTTACGTTTTATACACAAGTTGCTTGATGTATCCCCATAAAAAGAAATCCATCGGTGTGAGATCTGGAGATCGAGGAGGCCACGAAATTGGTCCACTACGTCCTATCCACCAGTCGGTAAAATGACTGATATACAGATGCTCCATCGCTTGTTGGAACCACAAGTTAACTATTGTGTTTGAATCAACTTCCTAAACACAAACGAAGAATACAGCAATATCTCTTTGACATTTATTAGTAGATACTATTTTGATAGTAGCCCACTTAATATAATCAAAAATATGGCTTGATTATGTTTCGCCCATTCTCAAACAAGCCTATAATAACAATTCTTGAAAGTGAAACATGAATAAATATGAAATTTTTGGTAATTCCAGGTAGGTACCTACGGTATTTTAAATGGTGATGAAAAAATGTCACAGACGCCGAGAACGACAAAAAAACAAAAGGAATACTTAATATGCCTTTTAGATGATATTAAGCTGCTATTAGGAGGAAAAGTGAACACGGTGCATTTAGTGCATCATTGATAGACTTTGTAAACAGAAATATATATTTCTATTGTGGAATTTGTTATTTATTTATTTTATTTTATAATTTGCGATATATTTCAACTATCTGAAAAGTGCGCAAAAAATAAATGAATATAATTATATCAAGTATCAAATGAAATCAATATTTACTGATTGTATTTGTCATTATGGAAAGACGTAGTAAGAGTTCAACAATTAATTTCTTAATGAATTTCTTGAAAATTGAAAAATGTATAAGAGCAAATTAAGATGAAAAAATGTCATCGTTGATATGTGTATGAACTGGAAATGTTGATAACATGAAAGACTTCTTTTATTTTTGTCTGGTGTTACTAAAAGTTAAACTGTAAGGAAAGTGTGAGACGATAAACAAACTTCAGAAACAGCAGGGAGAAAGTTTTTAGATTTGTAAACATTAATTCTTGTGTGAAATTGATTTCCGGGTAGGTATATACAACCGATGACAATACAATGAAGTTTATAAAATATAGAGTGTTCCATTGATAAAGCAACCTTTAAACTCGATTTGTATCCACTTTAAACGCACAGATTAATTCGAAATTTTGTATACCCGTCAATGACCGATGACTATACAATAATATAGTAGTAGTATAATATAGTGTGTTGTTATATTTATAACGCAACCTTTATTCTTTATATATTTTGGCTCATCTTTTTTTTTAAATCAAAACTTGCCTACTATTAACAATCTAGTGAATCTTGAGGAGACTTTGACTATCATTGATTATAATAATTGTTTATTTATAGACATTTTCAATTAGCTCAAACATCTATTACTATGTAAACGTTTAAATATTTGTTTTTTTGAAACAGTTTACCTTTAAAAATTGTTCAATTTTTTCCGTTTATCTTCTTCAATGATCCTAGTATCAGTAAACAATTTTACTATTCACAAATATAATTTTATGAAATATTAGATGTATATCTCGGCTGATGGAGTCTCTTCCTGGTCATAAACAAAAAAAATATGTATATAACTTCAATTCGATTATCGGAAGTAATTACACAAGTGCATCAAAATTACCGATAATTTTTTATGAAAGCATGTTGTCTCCTCCGAAGGAGGAGGGCTCTTTTAACAAAATATAAAAAAATGCAGTTTCTACTGACAACATGCTTTCATAAAAAATTATCAGGTCTATTTTGATGCACGAGTGTAATTCGGCAGAATATTTCTCGAGTAGAAGAAATGTATTTTTGGGTTCACTTTCGGTCACTTTTTCTTGAATAGAACTTAAAGAATCTTGTCCAAATCGCGACATTTCAACGAATTTTAAAATTTGGTATATGTCACAATGACAAATGCGCAATTTTAACACTCGTTACTATAGTTACGGATCTACAGGGACATTTTCGATGGCTAGCGGGATCTTTTCGATAGTTAGCGGCATCTTTGATAGTTAGCGGCATCTTATCGCGATAAAATCCCGCTTCATATAGAATTTTCAATACAGGAGGGTAATATTCGCGATAAGATCCTGCTTCATATGGGATTTTTAATACAGAAGGGTAATATTCGACAACAGAGAAATTTTATTATCATTTACTTCCATGAACAATCATTTGCCTTCAGTGAAAGGTGCAATAATTTTTTTATATTTTTCCAGTCTACTACCATCAATTTGTGTATCAGGTTTATAATGTCTTCTATGAGCAATTGTTTTCACAACAATTTTTTTGTAATTATTCTCATCTTCAACTGTGAAATTATCAGGATATTTCTTGAACAATAATTCATACAAACCAGGAGTTCCCTTGTATCTTTTATTCCTCAAGATTATATTAGCACCGTCTAGCTTAATTTCGGAATCACCAATGAAAAATTTTTCATTAGCATCCAATACTTCTCACACTCACGCATTGCTTTAGATAAAATCGTTGTTTCTTGTGGTGGTCCTCTGCCCTAGAGAGGTAGGTACCAACAAAAGTTCATTAACTCATTTGGATTAGGATCTAGAACATAATCACATTTAATAATATTCAATAAATATATGTTTAAAATAGATATCGGAGGATGGTAATTATGTTAACGCTACATAAGTGATGAAAAATACTTTCCAAAACAGTGACCGTTCAACTAAGAAGCAATAACTACTTCCCAGGCTATAGGCACTGACGGCTATTTAATTACAATATAGCTTGTATACCAGTTTCGGCGTATTGGCGCCCAGAGTAGGGGATCTCTAAAGGCGCTAGTGCTGCCACATAGAGAATCCCGTCAGTACTAAAATTTCTAATTTAATGAGAAAACTGTAACGACGTTAGTGGTAGTTGCAGATTATTCCACATACAGCATGCGAAATCTGCTTTGGAACCTAGGTACGAATTACACAAGTACGACAAGGATATATGAAAGAGAGAGGAAGAATAATTGTGCACAATCATCACTTTGTTTCACCTTAGGGGGCGTAAGCTTATTCCCGAGAGTTCCGGACTGCTCATTGCCCTCCTATTTTAACTAGTTGGTGGTGGTAAATGGTAATTCAGTATGCTCCCAAGACGTAAGGGGTGAGGACGTTAAAGAAATATAAAAATACAATCGTTATTACGTAACCTGTAAATCTTAAAATTCATTTTTGTCAACATGATCATTTCAGACCAAGTTGACAATTTCTAACTACAATAGGATATTATTTTAGCCATTGTAACTTGAAAATAAAACAGCATTTCTTGAGAGAACCACAATTAATTAACTAAAAATCCCTTCCATTAATAAATTAAATTGAAAAAATAAAATAAGGTACCTACACCTATTCTAAACATAAAATATAAACTTCCTGAAAAAATAAAAATAAAAATTTATTCTAAAGGTAAACATAATTTTAATGAATTAAGTGCTCAAATAAACCACCTTGCTGTGCCAGACAATAGCCAAATCTGTGATAAAGATTTGATCTCATATAAGATTATTTGGGGTAATGCTGGCACAAACGTTCTGTATTTTCACCATCAATTCATTTAAATTATTAGCTCTTTCAAATGCATGCTGGTAAATGCTACTTTTTAAAAATTCCCAAAGAAAAAAATCATTTGGAGCTAGTTCAGGTGATCTTGGAGGCCATTTAATTGTACCATTAGTACTAATAATTTTTTCGGGGAATGTAAAATTTAAAAAATCCATTACTATCCTTGAATTATGGAATGGACAACCATCTTGTTGGAACCAAATTCTGTTGAGATCAACATCGGGTATAAGGAGAACTGCAGGAATTACTTGATTTTGTAATAAGTCTAAATATTTGGCGGAATTTAAGTTCCCCTCAATGAAAAAAGGACCTATAATGTGGTCACCTAGAATACCCGTCCAAACATTTAGCTTCTGCGGATACTGCGTTCGGATTGGAATGGTTAGATGTTTATTTTCCCGAGACCAATATCTTGTGACGGATGGATTGTGTTTTTGATGTAGTGAAAAAGTTGATTCATCCGTAAATAAAATATTTTTTAAAAAGTTTTCGTCAGCATTTTGACGTTCCATCATCTCCTCACAGAAATTCATTCGTCTGATATTGTCCTCGGGAAATATTTCCTGCGTTGTCTGAACCGTGTAACAATGGTACCCGTTCCGTTTTAAAATATTCTGTACAGTTCTCTTATCCATGTCGACCTCTTCAGCAATTTGTCTTGAAGAAGATGGTTGTCCTGTTTCAACTGCTGAACAAACAATTCTCTAGTCTGCATTTCATCGTTAATTGGGCGTTCGATTGGATCTTCCGAAGCTTGGCATTTTCTACAGTACGAAACACATCCATATTTCTCGAAATTACTAATTATTTTCACAATTGTTGACTTTGAAGGAATTGGGCGATTTTCAAATGCCACAATAAACAAATTAACGATTTCATTAGCCGAATGACCTCCAAAATACCATCTTACAATTTGCACTTTTTCGCAGGTTAAGTACTATGTTAATGAAGGCATAATTGTAAATGTCTTATTTTCAAATACAATCGCATGCGCTTCAAACGTGATGAACGTTTGTAGCGAAAAGACCTAGTAATAGCAGTTTAAATGTGAATTCTATCTGTAAAACACAGTGTTGCCAAGTGAAAGTGTTTTGTTTTAGCTATTGTGCATGACTTCGAAAAAAAGTCAACGAAAACGAGAGAAAAATATCATTTGTACAAATTAATCTGCGCTTCTGGCAATAGCGGTTGAAATAGTAGGGCAATGATCATTCGTTCACTATCGGAAATAGAACCACACCCTAACTGGAATTAAATACACGCCTCGATGACCGCGTATAATTATCTTTCTCTCTCATTCAGCTGTTTTTCTGTCGTACTTGTGTAATGTGGAGGTTCGAAAGCAACTTACGCATACTGTATATCAGCGCTGACATCCTAACCTAAGTATTTTTTTTATCTATGGTCCTAACCTGACAACTGCCTGACAACTTGCTTATTTGTGTGTGTGTGTGTTGAATATTCGTAGTAGGTTTTTATTGTGAGGTGCACCCGGTAAGCTCTATCTTTATAAAAAACATGTTTCATTAGATAAAAAGTGACAGAAGTAGTTATTCTTCCATACAGCTTTGAACTTCCCAGCATTGTTGTTGAAATCCTGAGATTCATTCATTGTATACTTTTTTTATTCAATAAAATATATAAACTTGATGACTATTGCTTTATTTTTCAAACTTCAGGCAGAGTATCAGGCATTATATGGTTCATTTTTTGACAATTAATTAAATTTTACTTGACCATTTGAATGTTATTATTGTAAAATCGATCTCATGTTAAGTAACTTAAAATGAAATATCAAAAATGGACCATAAATGTCATTTTGCAATAAAAGGAAAATTACAGTAATTTTGAATATGCCGCAAAAAACTGTAAAATTACAGGAATCTTCTTTTTCGGCTGTTAGCGAAGTTCACAACCATCTGATTTGTGTTGAGGTACTGACGGGACTCTCAAGGTGGCGCCACGGGTCAGTTTCCCATCAAATCCTAAATTTTAGTACTGATTAGGCTCTCCAGGTGGGACTATTCTCGCACATTTAAAGTGCCAATACCCTGCATAGAACGTGCTCAATTGCTTCATCTTTCTGTAAACACTCTCTACATAGGAGTGCATCAATTACCACTCCCATTTCATTCCTTATTAAATTTCAAATTTAAAAGATATAATTGGCATTCATATTAAGTGAGGTGCACTGCATCAAATCATTTGGATTCAAAACAAACCTAATCTTACAACAGGAGAAAGAATTAAATTTGCCATTCAATGAAAATTGTATTGAAAATAACTGTAAAGTCATGCTCGAACGGAAAAAATAAAATAAAAAACAATAATATAAAAAAGGATATACTTGGATTTGACCAGCCTCGTTCTCGTAGATACTGAATTGCAAACTCCGGTTTAACCGGTAAATTTTACTCACATCTTTTAATATGTAAATTAACTATTTTGGTACGTTTTACTAAGTAAAAAGTCTCTTCTACCAGTTTATATGAACGAATACATTTTTGATGTAGAGCTTGTTTCACCATTTTCTCACGATAACAAGTTGTTTTCTAGTAAACCAGCTATACCTACCTATTAATTACCTTAGAACTCTTGATGTCTTTATAAGATGCGACATTTTCAAATTTATATTGTTGATTGTTTATTTGTACCTAATTATTCACATACTGGAAGATGTATGTAAAATTTAAATTGAAGCTTTTTTTAAAAATAAAGTACATTCAATAGCCTTCTTGGTGTGCGTCATCGTTTGTGACGTATATCCGGGTTTTGTGTATGTCGAAACAACATAATTCTTCACCTGAATCCAGAATTTGTTTCGAACGAAGCAAAAAAAATTGATATGATGACAACGTTTGTTCATTAGATCATTTATTATAATTTGTTCAACAAAAAAAATTGACTAAATCATTATTTTTCTCAATTGATTCGATCATTTTTCAGATTCAATTCAACAAAATATTCACTATGTTGAAGCAATAATTTTATCAAAATAATTTATGAAAATGGTCCAGTTGACTAAATATTTGGTTCAGTCAACAAACAGTTAGTTGCATCAATACTTTAACCTGCATTGAAACCAAGAAATTATTTTAATTACTCCAAAATAATATTTTGTCGTGCATATATGACACTTTAATTTAATTGATCCAAATAAATTTTACTTGATACAACGATTCTTTTTTTTCCGTGTAGGTACATCATCTGCCAGTTTTCAACAAATCAGCCCTTTTTAGGGCTAAAAATCATTCTTATATGTAGAACTTACTAATCAATTAATTCAATTAAATAATTTAGGATCTTACTCATTCCCAACTACACTGCACTGTTACGGCAAATTTATCACTCCTAAAAATATTTGAATGGTAATAGTATTGGCATTACATTGTCCTCATCTACCTGCGGTTCATCATACAGGAAGAATCTAGCAAAATTTGCTTACTGAACACTTATTCACTTGAAGAAGCGCTAACAATTTTGTTCAATCCTTTGAATAACCCTGAAGTATTTCGGCTATCAATATGATAAAAATACACTATAATCCAGAAAACCCAGTAGTAGTCATTCTTCCGTCTTCCTATATATGGGATTTTATGAGCACACTGTTTATTTTATCAATTAATATAGTGAATTTAAAATTAACTTGAAAATAAATTGGACGAAATAAAAACAGTATATTTATTTCCCGTGGAATTTTATGCGCCACTGTCTTCACATGCGAGGTTGTCGTTCCTTCGGGTCTCATAATGGCAAATTTGAAACAATAACTCCACAATAAGTCTAAACAATGTTCAAATAAGGTGGAAGTTATTGCACAATAAATAACACCGAACGTGGCTTAACTGAAAACGCAATGTCGATGAACAGCGAACGGTACAAAGGTATCCTTTTTGTATTATTACTTTGCTCGGTGTTTTTTTTTATGGAAATTAGGCTACATTCAAAAATTAACGGTATATGACCTACAATTTATTATTTTTTCCATCTACTCCCATAAGGACTTGAATTACTAACTCATTAATGTTGAAATCAAATCAACAATATCTTTACGAGATACTGTGAAGTTATTGTATTTTTTGTTTAATGTGCAATCATTATTTCATTACTTCTACTTAGTTTTTGTTCCCCTTCTATCCAGTAATCTACCAGGTGCTGTGCTCTAGGATTCTTAAGTGCTGTGCAGTTGAAAAGTATGTGGATGGAGGTTTCTTCTTCCACCACTATTTTAAGCTTTTTCAGGTGCCCATTCAGGCGACAATGTCCCGTTAGGATCCCTGTTAAAACTTTTAGCGCAGTTTTACTTTGACTTATGCATTCATTTTATCTCAACAGGTTGTAGTCACCCAGAAGAGTCTTTGATTGTATAAGCCCTACAAGATCTTTCCAATGGTCAGATCTTTTCTTTTCCTCGGCTTTACCTATTTCTTTCAATATTACATTGGGGCTGATTCCGCAAAAGGGTTCAGGCCCCCAGAAAGGTATTTCAGAGAACCTAAGATTGGCCCTTAAGGTACGCCAATTTCCACAGGCTGGTGGGGGGACTGATCTTAAATCCTAACAAAAAGTTTTCTGGCTTCTAAATATGATTTCAGCCACGATAGAAATTTGCCCCGAAATCCTAAATCTCGTATTTCATTTATTGTTATATCAGTACTATCCTAGTCAAACGCCTTTGAACGATTAAAAAAGAACCCCCCTCCTACCTCTGCCTATCGAAGAATAATAATTAATCTAACGGTTGATAAGTTTTGGAATAGTATATTAAAGTATAAGTGGATATTAAGATAGAGCAATAGAGCAAGTGTTTTAAAGACCAGTTATCCAAGAATACTTTACGATATTTTTTTTATTAGTGCACTTTGAAATTATAAATACCGGTCTATAAATACTACAACAACAAGAAATGGAAATCATAGATGGAAACGTCAACTAAATGTCAAATTGTTGAATTAGTGACGTATATGATGTACACCTTGCGTTGTTATGGAAATGAGAAAAACATAAACTAATTTGTATTTTGATGGAAGTTCAACCTTATTGAGTTCTGTGATTGTCAATAGTATTAATTTAAATACCATTTCCTAAGATTTGAAAAATGGAAATATTAATATTTCAAACAATACCAAAGGCACTTTCCATTTTAATTTATAAATTTGACATTGTTAAATATCGTTCGAATAAAAGTTTTGACGTTACAGACTACTCCTGTCAGATCAATAATAAAAAAATTGACATGATTTGACATGATTTGACATGATTGACATGATTTAGACCATAGATTTAGACTTCGTTTCTCGAGTTGTTGATGTTGCCACGGTAACTTTAAAACACGCGCGTGCTAAAAAGTTCGATTTAAACACGCTGAGGCGTGCTTTAAATAGGTAAAATGGTATACCAATAAAAAAAAATAATTTTTCAAAACAGTGATCGTTCAATTAGAAGCAACAACTACTTCCCGGGTTAAAGGTTCCGACTGATATTGAAAAAATACTTTATGAAACGTTAGAATAATTATTATTTTGCGATATATAGTGCTTTTCAGATAAAAGTATCCACCTTTAATAACTTTTGTAATACTGGTATTTAGAAAAAATCCAAAAACACGTCAATTTATGTTGGAAGGGGCAAGCATTATGGCTTATTGGCTTATTTGATGATAATCATCAAATCGATGAACTTTGAATCATCGGAAAATGTCCATTTTTTTCCGAATTATAGGACAATTCGCCCACCCGCTTACAAGTTAATGCATAGACAGCAGAATTCCTACAGACAAAGCAGCAGCGGAGATGGAGTGACTTTTAGGTCTTATTATCTCGATAATTATCGAATTTTTTGGAAAAAAATTATGAGGACTATTTCTGTAGATAATTAGACGATCTTCATTTTTTATCCAGGAATTTTTTTTATTTGCATATTTAGCCAGATATTAGCGGCAAACCCGTTTTCCAGGGTTTAGGGGGCCATTTTCCCCCCTTCCGTACACTCAATCGCGTTAAGTTTTTTCTCGTTCAAAAACACCTGCTGTGATTCACCAATTGAGCCCAAAGTGAAGTCTTCAGAGACTTTTCAGGAGCTTTGTCCCTTCATTTACTGAACTAAAGAGCGAAATAATTTCTTCCCATGAAGCTCTAATAGGGGTTGATTTTCAGGGTCTAAATCATTAGAACCTCCACTTCAAACCAAAACAATCACTATTCAACTTATTCAAATCGAATTTCACCCATCTTAGTGTTAACAATGTTATTTTATAATTTTTAATAATTTTCAAGATTCATTTCCTAACCTATACGGGTATCTCCAATAGGGAAAAGATTACTCTATAAATTTCCTCTCTCTCTCTCTCTCTCTCTCTCAAATAGTTTCTCATTCTAACACCTAATTGAGTAAAACTACTCTTGCTCAACATCCACACTGATAATAATAATTATAATTATCACGAATTCTATATCACGTTACGTCAATTCCAACTTAACAATGCCTCTACTGTAATTATTCTCGACATAAAATTTTCAAAGCTAATTCGGCAAGTTGACAATAACTGTTCGTATATATCACTCGACTTGACGTACCAGATGTGTCACCGGAGACCGGACACTAACGACCTAACAACAGCTCAAAACCACTCATGGAACAGCTCTTCCATTTCCCACAACTGTTACATTCAACTAGGATAATTTATTTTCGGCGACTACGTCGGTCCCCACAAGATGCGCTAAGCCTTAACTAATTGTTCGATTGATTTTGTAGAATAGATGGAGTTTATACATTATAGCGATTGGTTTAGCGAAGTTTAACTTCATTCAAAGTATATTGTCATTGAAAATTGCGTGTCGTTCTAGTTGGAATACAACTATAGCACATTGGTATTTTTTTCAATTACAATAATAACAAAAGCATCAATATTCCATGTAGTTTGAATTTCAACTAAAATACTCTGATATAATTCAAAAAACGAACAAAAAATTACAGCAAGTGTAACGATTGAGCACTCCGCCTGCGTCGTCGTGCTCCATCTTCGTCCTCGTGCGATATGGCCATCATATCCACACTAGTTGCACAAACTACAATTTCTTTCAAAATATGCCCTTTTACATTTAAAAACTACCTGCCAAATGTCAAATCAATTTATCCATCCATTTTAAAGTTATCGAATTAAAACATTCAAGTTTTCAAAATTTCAACACCCTGTATTTCGAAAAGTAGCTAGACCCCTTAATCGCACAAAAAAAATTAGGGATATAATAGCAAAAATTTACCCGAACAAATTCACTAGCACTGCGAATACCAGCTTTGCATAGAATATCAATATAGCATCGGTGGTTCAGTGGTTAGAATGCTCGCATTGCACGCGGGCGGCCCGGGGTTCAAATCCGGGCATGAGCATATGAGCATATGAGCATATGAGCTTATTATGAATCGCTGCTTCGTAAACGAGAGAGAGACTAAGGAGGCACAAGCACGCAAAAGCAAGGCACATAACGAAGCAATGTAACATAACGCAGCGTAACCTAACGCGTAACGGTCAGATCTTTTGCGTCTCGACCCCTGGTCGCGCAAACATAACCTGGCGTAAAGAACTAAAGTTCCAATAATCAAAATATCAGTTGTGTTGGTTTGCAAATGATAGTTTGTTGAAAATAAAACAACACAAACAAAAAAGTGTTAGTGAAGATTGAGATAATAAACTGACATGATATATATGTTGTTAGTTGTATCAAAAAAGCTATGTGAAACCACTAGGCAGCAGAAATGCCAACTTAAATTCAAAATTCGAATTACTCCTCTTAGTTCAACATCAAGATTGAAAATTGAATATATGAGGCTTTTACTTGATCAAGATCCATACTAAATGTTAAAATAAAACAATTAAATTTGTTCAAATCTACATTATATTTGAACCTATGTTCTACTTAAAGTTGTGACGCCTTCCGCTAACACATTAGCTTCCTCGAACTAGGGGAGGTATATTAAAAAATTTTTAATTTATACAGTGCCCTAATACTGAACTTGACGGATATTGTCAAAAGTATTATAATCTATTTACATGGATTAAAAAGCAGAAAGTTTCTAAATAAGGGATTAAGGGAATAAATATTCAGATAATCTTCTTAACGACCAAATAGATATCAACAATTCTCTGATACTGCATAGAAAAACCAAAATATCTCCAGAGCTAATAATTTTAGATATAGGGAGTGCTCAATAAAAAAGGAAGTATGTTGGTGGTACTTTTTGATACACACACAAAATACAGGTTAATCCATTTGAAAACATCGAGAAAATAATATATTTGTATTTTGATTCACCCTGTATCAGATTCAATGAATATTAACAGAATAAATAATTTCCTGGAACATTCACTACTATTCGAATGCTTTGACCGCAACAGATTTTCATTTTTGAATTTCCCTTACATTGTACAGGGTATTGAATTTGTTATGATTTTTATGGAAAATTGCTTATAACTTTCTAAATAACCTGTAGAACACATCACAACCGTATATTATTCTAACTGGGAGGTTAAGCTGATTCCAAATATATTAAATAAATTATTAAATGATTGAATATAGAGTGTTTCATTTAAAAAAGCATATGTTTGATGCAGTACTGTATTATGGAAGATCTTGTATACTTCTAACTACTTTCAAAATGTGAAGCTTATGGCTGCCTCCTTTTTGTAAATAAAGTTTTTTCGTATCTTTTATAACAAGTGAGTAATTGGACTTCCTCACACTAAGGCCGCACCCTGTATATTATTATATTTTAAAATGAGTGTAACAAATATTTATTTGCTCTTAATGTTAAGCTTATCGTGTTGAATTATTAAAAAAATTAGATAAAAGTGAAGATGGTTACTTAAATCTTCTATAAAAAATATTTCACGTAGTGTTGACCAAAGAAAATACAGAGTCAGAGGTGTATTTTTTTTGTTACTTTTCGTCTAGCTGGACAACGTTTCACACGTATTTAGGTACCATCATTGTTAATTTAATTTTAGTTTTATTTCGTATGCTTCAAAGTAATTTTACTGTAAAATAATTTTTAATTCGTTCACAACTTCAGAGCCATTCTATTAATTTCAGCATTCTGAGCTGTTTCTGATTAATCAATTTACGAGACTATTTGATTTTCTAAATGATCGACTCGAGACTTGCTACAAGATCGATTTCATTTATTCAGTTCAGTAAGCAGAAAAAAAACAGGTCTACCATTAACGTACTCGCCCGTTTCTTCACTCCGAACCAATTTTAAAATTTTCACATATTATACAGTGTGGTAAAAGTAGTTTGCATTATTTTAATCAAGGAAGCTATAGTATATTGAAATGGATTTGAAATATATTGATATGGAAAATAATAAATAATCAAAATAAAATTTTAAAAATAAAAACTATTTAAAAGGGAAATTTCTCTTTTCAATAAACAAAAATAAATCAAACTAGAGAGGACAGTTTGAAATTTATAATGTAACTATTGAAAAATAAACTTAAATTTGAATTAAACTTGACAAAATAAAAATAAACAAATCACCTGAAATATATTTGAACTTTAATCCGAACTTACAGAAATCTTGATAACTTCTTTCTAAATTATTAAAATCCTTTTCATATAATTTCAGAATCTTCAAAAGCTTTATAAAAGGTTTCTTGGCTAATACTAATCTAAAAAGAAAGAACCTGAAAAATAAAAAAATTATTAGTTAGGTTATAAAATCTGACATAAAAATAGAAAGTGTATAGCTATGAACATAGTTAACTAAAAGTGAACTTAGATTTGTCAACTCGAACGGAAGAAAAGACCTTAGTAACAGAAATAAAAACAAATGTCAAATAATTTTTAAAATTTTGAAATTAAACGATAAAAACAACAATGAAGTATTTAAAGATATTAATAATAAACTTTCATATTAAAAAAGGAACATAAAATTAAACATTCAAGTCAAGTAATAAAAATTAAAAATTATTAAATGAATTTGATTGGTCAGCTCATATAAAAAAAAAATTAAAACTAAGAGACACATGGTTGTTGATTTAGAAAAAAAAGAATTACGTTGTTATTGATTAGAAACGGGGAAGAAGGTGTCCCTTAGCTGTAAAGAGATACATAATTGAAAAGAAAATTTCTTTCAATGTTGTTAAAATAATTAAAATTTAAGTTATAATAAAGTAAAAAAAGTTAAATATATAGTGCAAGTGTTACTAACCTTTTTCAACAAGTTCCTGTTAAAATTCTGTGGTAAATATCGACTTAAATTAATAAACCCTTCAAATAAACCATAAATGAAAACTAGAGGCCATTTATACTGAAAATTCTCCAAGCTGATGACGGAACCTGAGCGAAGCAATCCAAATCAAGGACTGACAGGCCCAGAGCGGTCTGAAACATAAAAGGAAGTAATTATTAGAATTTCAAAACGTAGAAGAAAAAAGGTATTTGATAAATTATAATTTGAATCATCAACTTACATGTGTGTGCTGATAATAAAAATCTGATATTTATCTCTCATTGTTGAGGTAGTAGACTGTTCCATTTTGTTGAAACGGATGTTTTCAAACAGTAGCATAAGATATATTTGTATTCTATCCTTTTTACACATTTTGTGCCAAAGGAGTTGCATAACTTGTGTAAGAACTAGCTGTTAATTTTCATTAGTATGAATGTTCAGGAGTGAAAGACCATTTAGATAAGAGTTTAATAAAAAAAATTTGTCTGCATATTTACTTTTTAAATCTGTATAAATACACCAAATAGTAAAAGAATAAATTTATTAATATTTCACTATTTCACGAAACTAATTTTTTCTTTCATAAGATTGGCAAACTTAGTACACTATCAAACGTTTTCAAGGGCAACAGGACCGGCCTTAAAAGTTTTCAAATCGATTTCTTAAACGGTACTTGTACCAGTTTTTTTCCAATTTAAAGAATTTCTCGGTCACAAATGTTTAAGCAAATCGTAAAATGATGTAGAACCGAAAAATAAGCATAATAAAGAGATGTGACGGAATGTTGATCGATTGATTTATACAGTATAATTCATAGAAATTCAGGTTCCATGTTTATTTGGAGAAAAGCGATATTAATACAGTGTTGCTGAAAAGTTTCGCACTGAGAGATTATCTTTGAAACGGATTAAAGGAAACTCACGTGATAGAGGAGTTCACTCTAAGGTCAGTGTGACCAATAAAAAGTGGGTTTTTCTGACAAGAATGACAGTTGAGGTCTACCATTCAAAACATAAGATTTTTGCATGTTTTTTATCATTGCGAACATCTATATTGCTTTATTGAAATAATGAATACGCCCCCGAAGCGTATATCTTGAAATTTAAAATGACCTTTAAGCTGAACACACAACATATCGGTGGCTAATAATTCTAGGAACTCTTGGCATGTCACCATTTTATTTCTGTTATCTGTCACCAGTTATGTCAGATATCAGTGGAGAAAGTAATTAGAAGAATAGAGATACAACTAACTGGAAATGCTACAAATGTCTAATCGAAAATGGACAAACACAATTGAACGAATATCAACAAAAATAAATATAACTGACATTTGACATAACTAGTGACAGATGACAAAAATAAAATGATTCTATGGTTATAACCATAGGTTAAAGTTCTTTGACCAAAGGATAAAGTAACAGGCACTTTCAGTTCTTGTTAAGACTGTGACCACTGGTAAACCTAATTTTGGTGACATTTTACTTTTAATAATGAATATTCTGCTAAATATTTCAAACGTCTACCTGTTGTCGTTATTAATATCAAGCAGAATAATTATCTAAAAATAAAATTAACAATAAAAAAAACTTCCTCACGGTGAATCGAGCCCGGGTCTACCGCGTGAGAGTCTGGTATGCTTACTACTCGAACACCAAAGAATATGCAAATTGTTTATCTATAACGTCAAATGTATTACATAATTTTTACCTGAAAGGAACGTTTCCCCCACTTTTCTTTTATTTTATTTCTTGCTCTTTCTTGCTCTCATTATACAAACGAAAACAATCTGACAAAACAAGGTGCATAGAGAAATATAATTTGTCTATGACATGGTGCTTTGACATATAACTTTTATAAGCAATTTTTAAGCAGAAAAGTCAAATTTTGTAAAATATTTTTATAATTTACGAAAACTATCGATTGCTAAGTAACGATTAGTCAAAAGTAGCTGACACATGATGATAGAACACATTTTTCCCTAACCTCAAGGTTAACATCTAGCCAGTGGTTGACAAACTATCACTTTTGTCCAGAGGTGATAGAACCGGACCTAAGACTTTATCTTGCACACACAATAAAGTTCATTTAAAAACCAGGAGGAGTAATTTGAAAAGCCTTACTCACACCACTAAAAGTTACCAGATTAGTTACTAAAGGGTGTGTTCCGAAAACGTAGTCAACAGTCGTGTTCCAAATATATTAAATATGCCTTGATAGCAAAGACATTAGTCATAAGTCGATTTCTCCTCTGATCTGCAGTATATTTTTCAGATGTACCTGCGCATTTAACAAAATGTAAGACTTTTTCCTGTTTCGTTTCTTATTCAAACATAAGAAGATTCAGATTCACATCGACAACAAACAAATTTTGGCCATTGTTGATGGTGGAGAATTACAGATAGTCAAGTTACTTTAATTATATTTTTTACAATTGAATTGAAAAGAATATGACAATTGATAATATGTTCTGGCAATAACAATACTACAAAATTAATAGCATTGTAGAACAATATGCAGTATTAATTTAAACATTTCCAACAGTTATCTTTATGTTGCCGGATTAAGTGTAATAAACCACTTTTCAAATACTTCTGAGATACCTTCTTCCTTCTTTTTAACTTCAAAAACCAATAATGTATTCTCTACCAAACCCATTCTTTTCTATATTGTTTTATATCTTCCATGGCATGTTCTTTCGATGAACTTTGACGATTTCTTCCCAAATATGTATATAACAAATAAATAGTACCTACATTTGACTTGTCAAAAGGTGACACAGATAAATTCAATTTGTTTCAAGAAAGTCTGAACGTTTCTTTGAAGCTTGCAAAATTTTGTCCAGCACAGATAACATTTTTGTTCTTCCAACGACATTTTTTATTCACTCATCACAATTTTTTAAAAGTCCTGGTATTCCATCAATATTTTCTGCACTATATAATGTTCCTCTACTCCAGTATTCTCTTAATACTCGCTAAGCCGACTTTACTACTTAAAAAAAATGTAAAGTAATAATGTACCCACTGCTTGAGAATATTTTTGGTTTTTCATCCAATATTTATTTATTTATCTGTCAGAACTATCAAAAATTAAAACTATCAGCTGATGTCAATATTAAAAAGTGTTGTGTGAAATTGGGCTGAATCTGACCAATCAGAGGTCTACAGAATTGCCAACTTAAATTCAAATCACTCCTCCTGGTTTTTAAATGAGGTATAGTAAATGTCAAGACGCCAGCATTTAGCATACTGCCGCCATCTTAAATTTTTTGAAATTGCAACCTAGGTCAAGTGATCACAAACAAGCTTATTTTTTTGTGTCTTATAAATCTTATTTTTCCAAGTTACCTAATTTCTAATATATTGATGGTATGACCTTGTAGGTTTTTAAAATTGAACAAAAAACAGTACTAAACGTCAACCAAATCATTATTTATGTACAAATTGTAAACACTATTACTAATTTCAAATCTGCACTAATTTTAAAAGTAAATTAAGAATAACCCCAATGGCACATTTATCGGAAAAACAACGAATCGAAATATTGATGTTAGTTGGTATGGTGATCGCAAAGGTTCCCATGACGAAGCCGTTCATCTTTTCAACGATATAAATCATGAATGCCCTCCTTTAAGTATCTACAGTGACGAGATTAATAAACAAATTCAATGAAACTGGTAGTGTAAAAGATATTCTAAGGTCTGGTAGACCGAAGAGTGCAACTAATGAAGATATAACTTTTTGATGTTCCATTAGATGTTCATAAAACCCAAAAAATAACAAGTGTAGTGGCAAGAAATCATGGTATTTGTATAGTCTATATAGAAAGGACCAGGAGTAAT
>CAJUYG010003667.1:20261-39631 GCA_910591675.1 Galerucella calmariensis | reverse complement strand
ATTCAATTAATCACTTAATCAATTAATTCACAAACATTTTTGGATTCGTAATTAGCAATAATTAATGATCCTTAAATTTTATTTATGTCATACTAGTTCATTATTGTGTTTTTATTGCTTAGTTACCAACTATCTAATGTCGAACTTTATGGCCCGCGCGGGCATAAAGAGAAATAATTTTTTGCTTAACTTGTTCAATAACCATGTCGTAAGTTTCTTCAGACTTCTTTGCAACAGATTTACAGTTGCTTTCTTTGCTTTTTCAATAATTTCGTCAGAAATTCCAAAATCTTCGTCCATTATGACTTCTAACTTTGACACATAAAATTTATTGTGATATTATGACATTTACGTTTGTCAATATTAATTCAAACCGGATTTTTAAAAACACTGATTTGTATTGAGATTGGATTGCAATATCGAACTAGTATGACATAAAAATGTGTATGTACCGCAGGCATAAACAGATGTGTATACCCTTGGGCGACATACAAACCCTCGGGCCACAGGCCCTCGTCTTTTTAAGACGTCGCCCTAGGGCATAAACATCTATTTATACCCTTGGTACATAAATAACTATTATGGAAAAGATTTTTATTGAGATAGTTGGTTTTTGATTAGAG
The DNA here is from genome assembly GCA_910591675.1 of Galerucella calmariensis. NCBI lineage: Eukaryota > Metazoa > Arthropoda > Insecta > Coleoptera > Chrysomelidae > Galerucella > Galerucella calmariensis. The sequence continues at coordinate 39,008 of CAJUYG010003667.1, read as the reverse complement.
TATAATATTTAGATTATATATGAGTAATTTGCTAAAAATTATCATGTGCTATGACAAAAAAATGCCATCTTAAACCTGACACTTCCCTCTTCAAAACGCCATATTACAATTATTTATATCTACATTATAACTTAGTCGCGCGGATGCGGAACACATACTTAGTTTACCGAATTTTTTCCGGACAAACCATTGATCGGACGAAAGAAACGCAAGAAACCTTTTTTGTGGCAAAGCACACCTCCTACACGGTGGTATTTTTTATATTCATCTACCTTCCTCCCAGCGTGAAATATTGAAAAATTTCGAAAAAAAAAAGTTTTTTGATTTTTTCTCTAACTTGGGAAATAGATAGGCTGGTAATTTTTTTTTATATCAATCTACATACTTTGAACTACTTATGAAAAAACATCAGCCGTATTGCTAATTACTTGTAGTTGTTACCTCCATTATTGACCTAGGTTAATGTCTAATAGAAAATGATTAATCACTAATAGAGAAATTCAACTTCTTAGTTGGCTAGAAGAAGCAATAATTGTCAACTTCACAGCTAGTCGTGAGAAAACAATTTTTATTCCTTTTATTCCCCTCACCAGGCGGACATTCCTACTTACACAGCGCCCTATTGCTTGTTGCCTCTATCTGTAGTAGGTATCTCTGTGATCTTAGCAGCGTAATCTTCAAAGGGCACTTGCTCCTTTAGTTAGAAGGATCTTCTAAATTAAGGTGAATTATGTTAAACGGACACATGTAGTATCTTGTTAATTATTTAGATATTATTGGCTATACTTAAAAAAAACGTTATTATGACTAAAAAGCCATTTCAAGCGAGTTGGATACTATACTAATAGTATTATTCCATTGTTCTTGCACTAAATATCCGGAAAAAACGAATTTCTTGATTAAAGTACTCATTACGTTAACCTAGTCACTTCCTTTGAACATTAGGTACTTATTTATGATATGATATATTCATTTATGTGAAAAATGAACTTTCTTCTTCATCTCCCTCATTTTTATTATTATTCAGTATTTGGTTTAAAAAAAGATCATCCATTGAACGGGGATTAATGCAGCTCTATTTATTAGCCAGCCTCCGCACTAGCCTAATATATTTCATACCCTTAAGCATAATAAAGTATAAAGCTATTTAGGGAAAAGACCGGACCATATTTCATAAGCACTTTCGACCAACTGTGGATTTGAATCTCTAGCGAGAAAAATGTTTGTTATTGTGGCATAAGCTTTTGGAAATAACAAATTTTACGGTGGTCTACCTACACAAACAAAATGATATAATCAATTTTTGGCTTGTACGACTTGAAGTTGAATGAAATACAAACACCTCCAAAAGTCTTGGTCCCTTCGGTATTTTTTTTAAATGGCAATAAATTTGCAGAATAATTGCTCGATATTATGCTTAACTACATTACCAAACTGGATGATGCAGAAACCTTGAAATTTACTCACCCAAGAACATACAATAAGCCTATTAAAGAAAAAAATGAACATGTAAGCAGCAATTTTTGAAAATGTCAAGACGGACACCGAAGTAACATACGAAGCGCTGTAGGAAAATTTTCAGTATCGGGTTCAACCCAAGGATATGTGCGATGTCACTGCAAGAAGAGCTGTGCGAATAAAAAGTGTAAATGTCTTACGTCTGGATATGCGTGCCACGACAGTGCAGCTTGCTCCAACAAATAATACTGTTCTTTGTTTGGTGGTTTTAATGTCCTGACATATTTTATTGTTAATATTTTGTCACCTGGTATTATTTGAGTTATATTTCTTTTACTTTTCCTAAAGTAATAATAGGTACCTGTAACAATCTAACATTGTACCAATAAAGAAAGCATTTTTGACTAAGGATTTTACTATCCTAAACTAAATTAACCCAAGAGAATTAATTAGTTTGTTGAGTAATACATAATAACCAACTCGTTAGTTGTTATGTATTACTACCAATATCAGGTTCACACTTTATCCTTTTATTAACTAATGTGGATAGTTTACAAACTAGCCAAAAATGCTAGTTAATTTGTGTAATTTCCTTGTGGTCTGAGTTTTAGCGATAAATTTTGTATAGTTTATAAACTAGCTAGATAGTATAAAAACCAGCAATTACTCGTAACTATTTTCGTGAAAATATGATTTTTCATCAAAATTAACCAATCAGTTGGATAGCTTGTATACTATCCAACTAGTTTATATACTAGCTAAGTAAATACTTTAACCATAACATATATACTTAACAAATATAAGTTTTCATTTATCTGCAAGGCACAACCATTTGTACAAATAAGACCTGGTAGGAAAATCACATATTTCCGCAGAAGTTCTTTTGCGTAGTTATGTTTAGAAAAGTGTTTGAAATATAAAGCATGAAAAAGTTTTCATGTAACTGGTTTCAGTTATTTTAAAGTCGGGAAAATGATGCATTTCCGCGGAAATTTTTTTGTGATTTTGTGTTTGGGGAGGCATCATTATACTGAAAAAACAAAAATTTACAGACAAAACATTATCACTTTTCATAGGCTCAGTAAAAAGTTATCAAAGGGGGGCCAAGACTTTTGGTCAAAATAATTATTCAACAATTATATTTTTATATTACTATTAATAGATTCAGGGTTTTATAAAATCCCATTTACGTCGCAAAATGAGCACTTGCTTGTAAAAAGCCTTGAACTGAAAGCTTTGTGGATGATTAACTTCTCTCCTAATACAGTTCAAATATTTACCGAATCAATAATTTGCTAGATAGAAAAGTATATGTATGTTTCGGCTGCACGTAACATCACTGTTATTTTACGTCTTATCTTTACATTTTATCGAAATTATTCCGTACCTAAGGGAATATTCAATTATGTAATTATCCCTTATTTTTTTCTATATAAACCGATAAGTGATTTTTACGAAATCTCTCCATCCTCCAAGGATCAACGACTAAGTTTATATTACACCACACATATTTTAATAAGGATAACGTTAAAACCACGAAATTAATGGATGTTTCGCAACGAACAAGACAAAGGATAGAATTGACAAGTTTAATTTTAAGTTATTTTGAGGTCGAACCCTAAACGGGTAAATATTTAATAAATATTTATTGAAATCTCAGTCAATTTAGGGTGGAAAAGATATATTAAATTCTATATTGGATATTGTGACATTTATTTCATCTTATATCACAAAAGAAGACAAATTTTGGAAATTATCGAAAGATTTCATTTCTATTTGAAAAAAATGAATGTCTAAAATATGAACGCACCGGTGACAAATCTTCCAAATAGTTGTAGTATCTGTTTTTTTTTCGGACCGAGATGAGAAACTCATGCTCGAATGGGTCCGAACCAGTACCCGAACAGTGTTGGATTCATCCCCACGGAAATGCCTACCAACCAAACCTACCTCAAACTTGCCCTTACTCCCGCTTCGGGATCACTACTTTAGCATACTTCAAGTCGGGCGGTGGTCCCCCACACACTCTCCGTCATTTCCGTTTTATCACTCCTACCTCTCACATGCCATATCAAGTCCTTGTCTTTCCCTAATCATGCTTCCCACTTCGCCACTCACCTCCATCCATTCCTCCTCGCCCTTCAACATTATCTCCACCATGTTTTTCCAATACACCAGCTTCCCTAGCTTCTTCTCCAACTTCTTCAGGATTTCCTCGTTCTACCAGCATCCACTTCAGATCTCTCACACACTCCAGTCTCTCTCTTCCTAATCTTGTGGAGATAACCTACTCTCGACCCATGTCCAGTGAGCACCTGCGTCTAGAAGTAGTTCACCTCCAAGAATTTCCGGTCCACCCAATCTCTTCTGCTCCCAATCGCCACTTTAGCGCGCCCTCATACTTATCCCACCTCCTCCCCACTTCCTCATCATCCATTCCTGTACATTCTCTCTGGTCGGACCCCTTCAGCGTTTCTGTCTGGCTCTAGCCATCACTTTCAATGGTTGGGACTTTGACAGCACCACTGCAACCAGTCCAACCACTGTCCTGTACCCCTGCACTTCCCTCGGGAGCATCCGTCTTTGCACCTGCAGGAGGGGAAACCCTCTCCAATGCTCTTTCACCACACCTTTCCGCGCCGTACAGCATACTCTGCCCTAGCGTCCTACCAATTACCCTCCTCTTCCACTCTCCTTCCCCTTCCACATTACCCATTACCCCAGCCATGCTGCCCTCACTTTCGCTTTCTGTGCAGCCTTCAACATAATGGATTTTGAAGGGTAATTGTGTCTAGGTATACTTATAGTGACGTGACTAAGAGACCACATGACCAAAATTTACAAAACTTCTTAAGCTCAAACTAACAGGAATTTGTTTTTTTCTACGACTTTCTAAAGATTTCTTGTTAAATAATTCATATAGCTTCCGTTTCAAATTATAAAAGGATTGGCCTTGAAAAATTACACTTTTTCGAAAAACACTTTGGTGGATACTTTGAGAAAGTCACTGTATAAGTGAATTTTGAATCTTTATTTTCAGCATTGAACTGTTAAGCCACGAAATATTCCCGTACCTACGCTTTGTTCAAAATTAACAGAGAAATAATAATTTTTGTATAGGACATTTGCTGAAAATTCGTATTGTGTCGCTTGTTTGCTACGAAAAATCAGGTCCGTAAAACTGGCAATGTAAAATCGGCGGATATCGAAAAAAAGCCAAAATTTGTTGCTTTTTAGTTGCTAATTAGTTGCCAAAACAACGATTTTTTTGCTCAAACCCATAGTGAAAAATCGACAACAATTCTAGCTTTTCGTTAAGTTGGCGTGAAAAAAAAATCAATAAAAGTATAATACATTGGATAAATGCAAGTCAATTTGTTGCTGCAGAAAAAATCATGAAAAATTTAATTTTTTTAATTTTGGTACTTTACTTTGCACGGTGTATAGAGTCTGCAACAAAATAGAAACCAAAAGTTACAGTAATTTGGAAACCGGGCTTCTCAAAAACCGGTCACACTAGCTTAATTTCCGATTTCTGACTAAAAACTGAACAGCAACAATTTTTGGAACATTAGTTCTTTACGCCAGGTTATGTTTGAGCGACCAGGGGTCGCGACGCAAAAGATCTGACCGTTACGCGTTACGTTACGCTACGTTATGTTACATTGCTTCGTTATGTGCCTTGCTTTTGCGTGCTTGTGCCTCCTTAGTCTCTCTCTCGTTTACGAAGCAGCGATTCATAATAATAAATATGCTCCTACCCGGATTCGAACCCGGGCCGCCCGCGTGCAATGCGAGCATTCTAACCACTGAACCACCGATGCTATATTGAAATTCTATGCAAAGCTGGTATTCGCAGTGCTAGTGATCTACTTGAATTTGTTCGGATAAATTTTTACTATTATTTCCATAATTTTTTTTGCGCGATTAAGGGGTCTAGCTACTTTTCGAAATACAGGGTGTTGAAATTTTGAAAACTTGAATGTTTTAATTCGATAACTTTAAAATGGATGGATAAATTGATTTGACATTTGGCAGGTAGTTTAAATGTAAAAGGGCATATTTTGAAAGAAATTGTAGTTTGTGCAACTAGTGTGGATATGATGGCCATATCGCACGAGGACGAAGATGGAATCGTTCAAGTGCGATATGGACAATCCACACGAGTCGAGCAGCATATTTTTTCTACGACCCACTTTCCACTAATTTTGTGGTAAACGAATGTCCAATTTTTATAATGCTACGGTTTCCTTTTTTAAATATACGATGCTGTTATAAGTAGATGTTGCCAGTCGGACTCCCTCATGGAGGGTACCGTACCATTATCTATTCTATAATAATGAATATTCTGCTAAATATTTCAAACGTCTACCTGTTGTCGTTATTAATATCAAGCAGAATGATTATTTAAAAATAAAATTAACAATAAAAAAAAATTCCTCACGGGGAATCGAACCCGGGTTTACCGCGTGAGAGTCTGGTGTGCTTACTACTCAACCACCAAAGAATATGTAAATTGTTTATCTATAACGTCAGATGTATTACATAACTTTTGCTTAAAAGGAACTAAAGTTCCTACCGTGTGTCCCGCGACACGTTCTACCTTTTTTTAATAATATTTTACCTCAGAAATCGGAAGTTGAGCTAGCGAGGACATTATTGATTATGCCAAAATTGAAAAATTAAATTTTCCATAATTTTTTCTGCAGCAACAAATTAGCAACAAATTGACTTGCATATATCCATATTATACTTTTATTGATTTTTTTCCACGCTAACTTAACGAAAAGCTAGAATCTTTGCCGATTTTTCACGATGGGTTTGAGCAAAAAAATCGTTGTTTTGGCATCTAATTAGCAACTAAAAAGCAACAAATGTTGGGGTTTTTTTCTCGATTTCCGCCGATTTTACATTTCCAGTTTCACGGATATAGTCGACTGATCAACTTTTTTGATCAAATAATGCTTTCCATCTTTATTAATTTTTGGAAAAAACACTTCCTACTTAAAAATTCTTGTAAATACCTAGGAATATTGAACTGTATTTTTGGTACAGTGATTTCAAAAGACTAACCCATTGGAAAAATATTACACTTGGAGGGTTTTCATATTATAAATCGTCAAAATGGAATTATTGAAAATGCTCAAAATAACAAAGCTTTAAGGAAAAAACAAAGCGTTATTTATAAAATACAACAGTTAATTATAACCAGGCTATTCAAAGTAAATTTTGAATGGTTATTTTCAAACATTAGTAGTCTTGATGGGAAAAATGTTAAACCGCCAACCATTTGAACAATTTCAGTCACTTCGGCATATGTGTTAACAGACTTTAGCACATTTTTTAATGATTTCCAATATCGTTGTACATTTCCTGGCTTGAGTTCTTATTTTTCACCTTTTCCTAGCCACACGTTCAATATTTCCCGTTTTTTTTTAATTTTGTTTACACTCATTAAATTCAAAATACTCTCCTCACTTCACAACTGAACAACTTTTAATTAACGCTTAATTGGAAAAGCCAAATTATCTGAGGAATTAATAAAAATCGTCTTATAAGTACCTACACTTTTTACGTATACCATTTCTCATAAATTCATTTCAACTCGTCTAAAAATGGATAATTTTGAAAATATCCTATCCTATGTTTACCTCTGTTCTCTTATAGAAACTTAATTTTGGAGAACCAATATTGCTTCTCGCTAAATAGATATGAAGAGAATAAATACTATAAACAACGTGATGAAAGAAATCGATTCATTTGTGCCAGTGTATACACGTATTTTTTTCCAAGTTATTTGATCTTTAATACAAAAATAAATAAGCTCGGGTTTCTCGAGGGCTTTTTTTTATATGTCGCCGGTCTTCGAAATAATAAAAAATAGATAATGTTTATTTTGTCTGTAAGTGTATTAGTAGGTCCATAGAGAAGATTTAGAAGAGGTGGGCACAGGATATCACTCAAATTTTAAACACATTCCTGTATAAATATCGATTTCTGAAGCCTCCTATGTTTTTTCCCAAAACTTTCAAGCTTCAGCATTATTGGATGTTGGTTTTTAAGTGCAGTCAAAAAATGGCCCTTCTCCAGGTCGGGAGTATAAATCAGTTTCTATGACATCAAAATTGAAACAGTAGTCGATTATTCCCAAGGGAGTTTACATTATGGAGAACGTTTTTCGTGCAAAAAAAAGATAACATTGAAATTATTCATTGACATTTAAATTAAATGTTACATTTGTACAATTCAGGCTATATCCTATAAATATCTTGACTTTGTAGGCAGCAAATTGCTTATTGCAATATTTGCAGCCTCCACAGTCTCTTCCGACTCACAATTATTATTCATTGTGCACTAAACAAACTTTAAACTAAACCAAACTAGCACCTTAATTTGACAATTTTGTTTGTTTGTTTATTTTGTAGTCATGACAATAACTCAACGACTACTAAATACGAATACAATAATTCCGGTGCTACTTACTTTATAATGACAAATTATGTGTTTTTAAGTTAATGATACCGTGGAAAAAATAGAGTATACCATTCGGAAGAGATGCTATTTTGTCCTCGGTGCATTGTAGTCCTCGGGCTTTTCACTCCGGCTTTAAATCTATAGGAGCGCAAAACAGCCGAAACCTTTTCCTACGACCTCCAAAGCGTGCCAAACCTGCTGAACCGTCTGCGGGCCAGATAGACTTTAGCCCTTAGACTTTTGGAATCCTTCCTTAGTGCTATACATAGTTTTGTTGGATTAAAAGTAATAATTAGTAATAATTAGGGGTAGAACCTATAGTACAATTTATAGAACAGAGACAATTAAGTTGGTGGGGACGTATACAACGAATGAATAATAACAGACAGGTGAAACGTGTATACGAAGCGAAATCGCAGATTAAAAGGAAGAGAGGCAGAGCAAGACAGACATGGAATACAGTGATGTTTTTACACATACTAGAAAGATACAGCAATCATATGCAATGATTTAATCAATCCTTTTTTCGGTTTAACTGACTTAGACGTTAGTTTAAAAAAGTGGTTCAAATTTTACCTTAGTAACGATTAAGATATCTGTGCGGTTTTTCATTTCAATTGAAATCTGAAAAACCTACTTAAAGGACTTGAGAACACAACTTTTGGCGTTTTGAACGTTCAATTCGGACCATATTCAATCCCGAGTTATTGAATCCCAAACTTGATAAACGATTCTAGGCGAACGAACAACAATCTAACGAAAAAAAAATACTGTCATGCAGATTATTCTGTATAATTCCCAGATATTTTTCAACACACCTACCTTTCATAACTTATTAACAATTAAATCAAATAGAAGAGAGAATAAGCGCGGAAGAGGCTCTTGGCGCTGTGATTCCGAGGGGAGGGCATGACTGAATATAGCGCAGAGAGCACAGATTATAATGTGTGGCTAGGTGTTGAATCAGACCTGCATGTCGGTATTTTCTTTTTAGTTATACATAGTTTTGTTATATTTAAAGTAATTATATACATCGAATTAATAAAAGAAAGATTACATTCAAACCAAAATTAATTTTACAGTTGAATTTTTGGAGAAGCATACACGCTTACTGTATATAGTGAAATAGAATAATATATTAAGGACCTATAATCTAAAATAAATTAAAAAAACGATGTACAAAAATTATATGTGTTGACGAAAATCAAAGATCCTGCAAAACATAGTGAAAATATTTTCATCGAAACCGGTAAAAATAGCTCGAGAAAGCCTGAACATCGACCAGGAGCCTAATCGAGCGTCCGAAGGTAATCAAGAGTGGAGAAAATTCGTCGGTTCCATCAGGAGGAAAGTCCAAAGACATGCGTCAGGGTCTTCAGACCTTCAACCCACTACATCTCAAACCAAAGACGAACCGCTCTCTCGAAAGAATTCCCTAACACAATCCACCCGATTCGAAATGTTTAGACGCGAAAAAAGCTGCGATAGAGACAAAAAAATCGATAAACAACCACTGGTCAAACAAAAATCTATCGGCCTAGAAACGACCGCCAGTAAAACTGATATTTTTAAAGCACTTAGTTTTAAAGAAAAATCAAAAAACCTTCCGGTGAAACAGACTAGTAGTTCGTCGAATAAATCGGTCGGAGATCAAACCCAAAAAGTTCGAAAAAGTGATAAGAAAGATAGTAGTGATAAGACGCTTAAACCTAGCAATAGTTTTTCGAGAAGTAAGAGTAGCGGACCACGATCCAAAGATGGTTTGAAACAAGACGATTTTCTCAAAGCTACTATGCGGATATTTTTGGTTGTTTCACCACCAGTTGGAAAAATACAGGTACGTTTTTTCTTTATCTTCGTCATCTTATTAGAATAATATATACGATTTATTTAAAGTAAACAACTTTGATAGGTTAGGTTAATATTACAAATCGGACTCCATAAATCACATGAAATGTGCATTTGGCATGACATGGTCAGATTTTTATTTCACATGTTTCAACCTATTGAAAATATAAATAGATGACTGTTACGATTTTTGTTATTTATTTTTGACTTATTGGAATTTTTATTTACATCCAGGTTCGGCGCCTGTTCGTCGACACGTTGTAGTTGAATGAATACACTGGTAACTCAATGATTGAAATTCTTTTATACAGTGTGACCCATTTTGTTTGGAAGCACCCATGTAAAATTCGCATTTCTCAATCGATTTTGATTTAATTTTGGTTTTGTTAGATTCAGTATCAAAAATAGTATTTTGTCACAAATTTTCATAGCTTAATTACTATTTTCAAGACCCTCCATGTTGATTTTAACTTGCCAAAAAAGACCGAAGTACATTAGGCATTTTTTTTCTCAAATGTGACAAATGTGGACTACCAAAATTTTATACCAAAAATTTTTATCATTATTCTTTCATTATGTTGATGAATGACTTTATTAAGCACTTCCAAAAGCTATAACTCCAGAACGGGTTAAGTTATCAGCTTCCAAAATTTTCAGTGTGCAATATGTTTGAGTCTTAGTTTTTGTTCACCATATTTTTTTTTTCGGGCTGAGATGGGAAACTCGAATGGGTCCTAACCAGTACCCAGATAGTGTTGGACTCATCCCCAAGGGAATGCCTACCAACCAAACCCACCTCAAGCTCGCCGTTACTCCCGCCTCGGAATCACTACCCTAGCATACTTCAAGGTGGGCGGCGGACCCTCACACACTTGCCGTCATCTACTCCCCTCTATCACTCCTACCTCTCACATGCCTTCTCTTTCACAATCATGCTCTCCACTAGATTCATCTGTAATACCCTCCATCTATCCTCTACATTTTTCTTCCCGCTGTCTGCTTTCTCCTTCCTCCTACTTGCTCAGACTCGTCTTCTCTGAGGGGTCCAGAGGGTACCCCCTTCCGTCCCCTACTACAATCTGCCTCCCCTGGCTTGTGTCCCCTTTCCCCGCTTACCCTACAAAGGAAGGCTTGCCGACAGTCTCTGGCCATGTGCCCCACGCTCTTACAAAGCCAGCATTCCCTAATCTTCTCCACTCTCCTTGTCTTACATCCCGCTACCTGGTGGCTCTTCACTCCACATCCAAAACATCTGCCCTCCCCTCTATAATATTCACCCTATTTAGGTCAAGCTTAATCTCCCGTTTTCCTAGTAAAGCTTCCGCTTTTCCACTTTCCATCCTCACCACCGCCATTTTCATGCCGTTTCTCTCTATCAACACTTTCATCACCCTTGTGCCTTCCCCAATCAATTCCTCTATTTTCTTCCTCACCACTTCATCTTCACTCCACGGTTCTATCCCCACCATCTTGATGGTTTTTGTTGTCCTTCCCGCTTCCACCGCTCTAGCTTCTGTTACCCTTTCCACATCCCTCAGAATTCCCTTGACCTCAACCCCTTTCTTTGCCTCTATTACCACCTACCTGTTCCTTGAGACTCTAAGTCTATCCACCCACTCTCCTCCTATCTCTCTCAAACCCTTCTCAATCCCTTCTATCCCCTCCTGATTGACTTGTCCAATATCCTTCAAGAGTACCGCCTCATTCCTGACCTCCTTTTCCTGTTCCCTATCTGTATAAATTGCCACCTTCGTCCCATCTGCTCTCAACCACGCGATCATCTTCCTCAGCACCTCCAGCTCCACATGCTCGAGCCTGTGTAGCCCAACGCTGACCTTGCTCACCACTGACTCAAAGTCGACTTATCATATCAAACACCTTCTTCTCATCACTACAATCACCCTCCATCCGACAGATCAACTCCTCCGCGTTCACCCTTGTACCTTTTCTTTCCGTAGTGCGTACCTCCTTAACCCACTCCATTTTCTCTCTTTTTTTCAACTAGCATCGGTTACCTATCCCTAAACATCTCCTGAATCCCCTTCTCCATACCAATGTCTTCCTTAGTCACCCATACTACTTTTATCTTTTCATCCCCTAACATTGGATTTCCCACCTTCACCTCTATTCCCTCCCTCTTTTCATCCTCCTAGTCCTTATCTCTAATCTCCTTCCATCCATCTCAGTCTATTTTCCCCTCCTCCCATCGTGTTTGCATTATCTCATTCCTGCCTTCCTCTCTCCTCAACCTCTCTAATTCCCTGACCCGCCCCTCATTTACCGACTTCTGCTCTTCCAGCCTTTTCACCCTCTTCTCCAGTCGCCTTACCATCTCCTTCAATCTCTCTACACTCTCCCCCTCTTCCTCTTTTCCACTCTTCACTTCCTCCCTTCCTTTCCCTTCTGTTTCCTCTTCTGCTCCTTATTCTCCAGAGGCGACACCTCCTTCCTTTTCACCCCAGTATCGATTTCCCAAAAATTCCATTTCCTTCTCTCTCTTCCTCCACTGAATCCAGTTCCGCTTTCCTTGCATACTACATCCCACGAGTAGCTAGGGAAGTGAATGTCCACCACCACAGAGCCCCGCTTGTGATAGTAAGGTTGGGTACTCCGGGAGGTCACCAGGTATCCCGGAGGTACCGTTACTGACTGACTTTCGCGCAACCATACATCCATTGTCACGGTTGCTAACAACGTAGATTGTTTTAGGTTCACTCCTCTAGGCTTTTTGTCACGCTTGCCTCCGTACTTGTTTACCATATGCTGCCATTTTTAAAATTTGTCTACATTCTGGGTAAAAAAGTAATTAAAATACTACTTTTTCCAAATTCATGTTGCAATAACTTTGTCGTTAATAAGAATGTTTTTATAAAATTTGGCTAGTTCACATTTGTAATGATTCTGAATCTAGTGGTATAGTCATATTTGAGACAAAAAATGCCTAGTGTATTTTCGTCTTTTTGGCAACAAAAATTGTCATAGAGGGCCTTGAAATTAGTAATTAAGCTATGAAAATTTGTGCCAAAATACTGTTTTTGATACTGAATCTAACAAAAAAAATTAAATCAAAATCGGTTGACAAATGCGGATTTTACAGGGGTGCTTCCAAAGAAAATGGGACACACTTGTATAAGTATCCAAATTCAAAATATAACCATTTTATTTCGTCTATTTTATATATTTTATATTTATATATAGTTTTTTCAATTTCATAAAGAAAAAAAAATAGTTACTTATTCAACAATAATATAAATCGACGTTTTTGCAATTAAGGAGCTTTCGATTAAAGTTGTATACGCATAATTTTTCCAGTTGTTTCATTCAAAAATGAAAATGCCCTTTTATTATCAACTTTTTCAAAGCAAACTTCAATTTCTATACAAAGTAAGAATGTGTGCAGGAACCTGTCAGGAAAAAAATGTGCTTGTAACCCATAGACCCAGAACTGATGCGATCAATTGAAGAGTTATAGCGAGGAGTAGTGGAACTAGCATATTGACGACGAGAGAAAACATCTCATGAATTCAAAAACTACCCTGGAACAAATGAAACATACCCAACGGCGTTCATAGAAATGATTTTCACTCATCTGCTCAATGTGTACAGATATTAGAGCTTGCTTATATGATGTACTGTCTAGTTATTTTCACGATCTAAAAAACTGACCTGACCTGAGATTGCATAATAACATGGAATAAAGTCATAAAAGTATTAGCCGTGACAGGATCGTATTGATTTTGTTGTCGAATAATGAATTATTACTTGAAAATTCTATAATACTTTTGGGCATTCTTGTTATAAATACTTTATTTTCTTTTCTTTTCCATCAGGCTCTGCACGGTAACACTGATGAGTTTTATGGTTTCATTGCATCTCAAGCTTAAATCAAGTTAACACACTTTCCCACTTTCCCCCACCCTTTATTTGGAAAAATAGAATAAAAAGTACTTGAACAAATTTGTGCGAAATTTAGGCCTTTTTTTAGTTTACTTATTTTACACTGGGTATAATTAGGCATATTTCACAAAAAACTGGTTTTTAAATTTTTCTTTACAGGTTACGCCCCCTAGCGGTCAACCTAGAAACTTGAAAGTAATTTCCAGCAATTTCTCTTGTCCACTTATCCTGAAGAATTTTTTCTCCCAAAGTTATAACATGAAGAGTTTCTGATATATAGCCGAGAGATCGGCTTATGGGACCACCCGGTACATCCTCCTATGTCATCGTCCATCCTGTCCTTCTAGAAGGGTGGACAGGTCACTGGAAGACTTCTCTGCATCCTTTGGTTCCATCCCATCTCTTAAGGGTATAACGTTTGACTAATTCCGCAATTGTCGAAGTCGTCTGGCCGTAGGTGTCACTGGGTCCTAAAATTTTCAGTCCAGCCGCTTCCCTGGCTAAAGAATCGGCAATGCGATTTCCTTTACTCCTGCCATCGTTATTTGACTTTTTGTTTCTACACAGATATAAGGTCATTGTGGACTTGAAGTTCTTTATATGTCAGATCGGATTTGGAAACTTTTTTTTGTTAAAGTATCAGTCTCTTCATTGCCAGGCTTTCCCACGTGGAAAGGTACCCAAATTTTGTAATGAATTTGTTATATTAGTCGTCTCATTGCATACTTTATGTATATTTTGAAAGGTGGGAGTGATGTGTGAGTATACTTAGATAATTTATTTTATAGCAGCCATTGAGTGGATGCAAATTGCTATTTTTTTCATCTTGAGACGAAAAAGATTGAAAGGCTTGCAACATTGCAGGAATTACTCCAGTGTGGCACTAAATTTGTCTAAAAGTAATGGTATTTTTGTTATACCAAACAGTCTAAAAATACCGTTGATTTAAAACAAAAAACGTGAAAAACGTTATAAATGGAATTAAAGTCGCGTGACCTGATTTCGGTACCTATATAGGGCACCGCCCGATAAATTGGAAATGTGATTTGTCGAGTTCGCTAATTATAGTTATCCATCAATGTTTACTGATTCAATCTCTCTAAAATATACCTATATACTGACACAACACACAACTCACTCTCACCCGGTAGCTATATTCTATCAAATTTCTTGATTTATATCACATCCAGGGGTAATTGAGTTATTGCATGAGCCTTATAGTCAGATTATGTAATAATGGAGTAGATAAATTAAATTTTTCAAGGCGCGCAAAATCTCAATCTGTGTGTAAATTTTATCAATACTAGTCCAGTCGGGTTAGCATTAAAGGTGGATGTAAGTGCAGTAGGCGAGATTTTTTATGGAATTCCTCAAAAATATCATGGTTGATGATAATCCATTGCCTCCATCGGTTTTTAGGTTGTGCTTATTGCCCAATAACCAAAAATGTGCCTATTTTCGTCATGTTTTCGAATTTTACTCGAAAAGTTTCAAGCTTATCGTGCATATTTGTAGGAAAAAAGTTATAGAGCGTAAAATTTGATATAAAATTCCCTGGTTCAAAATGTAAAAATCCCCATCCCTGCAGCCACAGCGGATGAATGAGTAAAGAAAAATTGAAAAAAACAGCTGTTTTTCAGTCGCAAAATACGAATGCAATTTATGGGAGCAATGTAAATCATTATTTGTCTCAAAATACGTTATTTTTTCACGAACTGGATGCAACAAACGCGGTTTCGGTATCTTATTTAGTTGCTGAGTAATCTAATTGTTAATAAACATTAAGTAAAAGAAATAGACATTGTTAGAATAAAGATATATACCACAAAAAATGGTTTAAACTTACAATAATGTTTTTACACATACTAGAAGGTTACAGCTATCATAAGCAATAGGCGTTTTCGGAAACTTACTCGGGTTGACACGATCCCTAACCTGCACGTTCGTTTACCTAACCCGAGTTGCCTACCTGTGTTCGGAAACTTCCGAGTTGTTGACTGGATGACTGACCCAGGTTCATTTTCATAACCCACCTCGAGAGGTAGGTCGGTAGAGACGCTATAGGCACCGCATGCGCATTACTGAAAGGTAATATAACATAACCTAATTCTTTTGGTGGTAACGAAATATATTGCTTTTATCAAACATGAAAAGGGGCCTTGCTACATTAACGGCGTTGGCATTTGATTATTTTTTCGAAGATGATGACGAAGTTGAAAAAGAGATGTATGTTTTGTTATGACGTTAGCTATCACATAAAAAACGAAACCTATTAGCACAAAACAGTCTAACCTATAGAAGGGAAAGTTTATAGGATGACCTTGAATACAAAAATGAGGTTTCAAACCCATCCACCTGAAGCGCTAGTTGCAATTGAGTTGTCGAAACAGGCCTGGCAGCTAAGGTCTTTAGCACGAAGAGAAGAAAATGTTTTAAAATTCATCAAAGCTGTCATATAGTTTGTTGTTGTCACCATTGTCTTTTATAGATTGTTTCCTTTTGCCATTTGCTGCTGTTATTTGTGTTTTAATTAGGTACTGTAAGTCTTATCAAGTGTGATAATTCATAATATTTATAATGGTTGGCGTGAAGTGTTTCGTTCCTGGGTGTACAGACATTGCATCAAAACGACATGCGTTTCCCAAACATGACTCCTGGTTGTTGAATGAATGGGTTGCCTTTATTCGCAATCCAAAACTAAAGGAATTAGGCGCTGAACAGATTTATAAATCCTACAAAGTTTGCAACAGATATTTTGAACCACAATATATTGTTATTGGGACGAAAAGGGGCCTCACTCGCAAAGCTGTTCCTACAATCCTTTCAGGATTGATCAAAAAGTGATAGGAAATACGTAATATTATCACTCTTAGGCATTACTTAGCGCGTGGTGAAATGTAAATTGCATTTAGAAATTCCTAAATTCGTTTTAGGTATTACCTGACTTTAGGAAATGTTTAGTGAAATCGGGCATTAGTCATTCAAAAACAAACTTTCATTAAAAAAGGCGTTATGAAATAGTTCTGAACCTATCCACTGCGATCGCTGAAATTCTTCTTCCCTTAGTCTGTTTTTCGGCCTCAGCTGCCTTGTCTATTTCGACAACTCAATTGCAACTAGCGCTTCAGGTGGATGGGTTTGACACCTCATTTTTTCATTCCAGGTAATCCTATTGGACTTTCACTTCTATAGGTTAGACTGTTTTGTGACCTATTAGTTCGTAAACTATAGTTCCCGGGTAGGTGATCGGAGTGATTCATCACGTGACCTCTCTGGATCGAGTTAGTGAGCCGTAGTAAGTTTCCGAAAACGCCTATAGATTTAATCAACAATTTTTTCGGTTGAACTGACTCAGACGTTAGTTTAAAAAAGTGGTTAAAATTCCACCTCAGTAACAATTAAGACATCTGTGCGGCTTTTTAATTTAGTCAAAATCTGGAGAAACTTACTTGAAGGACTGGGAAAAATACAACTTTTGGCGTTTTGAACGTTCAATTCGGACCATTTAATCTCGAGTTATTGAATCCCAAACTTGATCAACGGTTCTCGGCAAACGAACAACAATATAAATGAAAAACCGCACAGATATCTTAATTGTTACTAAGGTAAAATTTGAACCACTTTTTTAAACTAACCTCTGACTCAGTTTAACCGAAAAAATTGTTGATTAAATGATATGATAGCTGTAACCTTAGTATGTGTAAAAACATTATTATAAGTTTAAACAATTTTTTGTGGTATACCTATGTCTTCATTCTAACAATATTTCTTCTACCTAATGTTTATTAACAATTAGATTACTCAGCAACTAAATAAGATATCCAAACCTCGTTTATTGCATTCAGTTCGTGAATAAATAACGTATTATGAGACAAATAATGATTTTAATAATTTTTTTTTACTTATTCATCCGCTGTGGCTGCAGGGATGGGAATTTTTACAACTTGAACCACGGAATTTTATAGCAAATTTTACGCTCTATAACTTTGTTTGTATACATATGCACGATAAATTCAATACGTTTCGAGTAAAATTCCAAAACATGTCGAAATACAGGCCAATTTTTAGTTGTTTTTGTTATAAACTGTTATTTTGCAATTAGCACAGCCTAAAAACCGGTGGAGGCAACGGATTATCATTAACCATGATATTTTATGGGAATTCCGTCAAAAATCTCGCCTACTGCTTTCACATCCATGCTTTGATAGTTTTTGGGCTAACCCGACTGGACTAATTTAGGAAAAACATACATAGAGAATGCCAAAGGTTGTAGAGTAATTGAACTAATTTATCCAAATTTTTAGTGTTGATATTGCAATCTAAATTGAAAATCCCAATAGGTATAATTTAATAACAATAATTTGTTAGGTTAGGTGAAAAAAAAGTGTTCTAATCGAAATGTCAAACATACGGGTAGTAAATAAAGTTGGGAACGAGATATTACCATAACCGCGAATGGCATTTATGCAAACTGGATATCAAAAGAGACAGGTCGAAATTTATTAAACGTAAATTCTAATAACCGTCCCGGGGACGTTTAATTCAGAACCAAATCACATTTTCTAGTTGACATAAACTCGTTGTGTACGTTTTGTTCTGTAAGAAAAAAAATTCAAGTTCAATCATGTAGATAACTTTGTTGGAATCGGAATATTTTTGTCACTTGAAATAATTTGAGTGAATTTGATTTGTTTAACGAGACAAGAAAAATTATGAACTATTGAATACTACATTGACAGTTTTTAAGACAAAATTTCTTGATCTAAATCTATCTAAAATGTATAGTAGGTATCGTGCTATAGTATGTACAAAAAGTACGAGGAGTAATAAACCCTAATTAAATATGCAAAACCTTTACAGGGAGCTCCATGAAATTTTTGATAAATCTCTTACTTTAAATTACATTTCTTCCGTAAATCTAAAAACCAGGTAGATCGACCCCGTATTTGTTTCAGTTGTAGCAAAGTTTAGGGTTTCTTCATTGTTAAAGGATTAGCAGATAAGCAATAACGCAATGCAGTGTTGTGTATTTTGGGAAAAAAATACGTTTTAAATTATAATATAATAAAA
>CAJUYG010003667.1:0-20161 GCA_910591675.1 Galerucella calmariensis | reverse complement strand
TTGTCTAGTTGTCAAATTTTTTCTGTTGTGTCAGTTAGGGATAAAAATTAATTTCTACTTATTTTTTTTGACAACGGTAGCTGGAACGCTACCGAAACGTTGAAATAAAGAATTTAAAAATATTGTGGTTTAATTTCCCAAGAAATTAAAAAAAAATGAATAATATACCACAAGGAACATACAGAAGATATTTAGTTTAGAATAGTGAAATCCTTAGTCAAAAATGCTTCCTTTATTGGTACAATGTAAGATTGTTACAGGTACCTATTATTACTTCAGAAAAAGTGAAAGAAATATAACTAATAATACCAGGTGACAAAATATTAACAATAAAATATGTCAGGACATTAAAACCACCAAACAAAGAACAGTATTATTTCTCATATAAGAGTAAGAAGACCTTCAAGAGTGACTAAACTTTTGCCTCGACATGGAGCTGCAGGTCTCCAAAGAACGAGTCACGATTTGTTTTCAGAGTGATGGTCGGCGGCAAAGGGTCTGAAGGGGTCCAGGTACATATGAACGGTTAATGTTTCCTGTCAAGGAGGATCTGTGATGTTTTGGGGTGATATAATGTATGGTTAGCGTGCTTCATTTTTTTTATTGAGCGAACAATGAGTGGTAGCTTAGATGCTGAAATCATTCAACCCTCGCGTAACAATTTTGGGACAAATTCAATTTTTCAACACGATAACGCCAAACCACATCGCAAGAAAACAGTACAAAACATGCTACAGGAAGTTGATATCCAAGGAATATATTGGCCAGCAAGCTCACCAGACATGAATCCCATTGAACATGTATGGTATTATCTTGGAAGAGCAGTATCAAATCAAAAAAGTTTCAAGACTTTACTGTAGTTGTTCAAAAAGAGTGGGACTCTATAGCTAACCATTCCATTAAAAACTTGATTCGTGGGATGCCGAAACGCGTTAGCCAATTGATAGCAAGGCAGACTATTAAGTTATAGTTTTATTATTTTTTTCTTAAAATAAATTATACATTGTACATTTTTCTTTATCAGGCTTATTGAGTGGTATGAATAAAAACAAAGTACATGCTAATACTAGAAGTATTAGCATTTTCTATAAAGTAGGTAGGTACTTTAAAACTAAGAAGAAACTACATTTCAAAGTAGATACTTTTAATTTTTCCGGAAGCTACTATACTAAGTAGCACTCTCGTGAAAATGACTAAAGTATTTACTGCAATTTGAAGTAGCAACTTCTTACAGCAGATACTTCGATTTCAAGAAAAAATTGTAGTATTTGTTAAACGTTAGCGAAATTGGTATAATAGCAGCTTCTTGAGAATTCTACGGTTAGTTTTGTTTGAAAATGGATGGAAAACGCAGAAGAAAAATATAGGTACAGTGGTTAAATATTGGTTAACTCTTTAAGGGCTGTATCTTTTGCAGACTTGATAGCAGGTGTCAATTTCTCATCCAGCAGTATCTTAAAATCTTCTAGCATTATGACAAATGCTAATTGTATATATTCATTTTGAGACTCTTCTTGCTGGGGCGTTTCTTCATCTGAAGACATTTTACACAATCACAAGCACACTTTATTACTTCCAATAATTTAATTGACAACCAAGAAAAATAGCGAATAATATTTCGGGTAGTTTCGAGGGTAGTCTCGACAATTTTGTATAACAACAACGATGGAACAGAAAATCTAATGAAATGTCATGACCTGCTCCCCGATCAGAAGGAGTGGGAGATGATGCACATGTCGAAGCATATACTACGGGCTAAAGGTAGATCCTACAAGCAGTGTAGTAAATAATTCAACATTAAGTAGATTTTACGGGAACAGACCAGATGCTTCATGATGGAGCAGATTCTTTGAAGTAGATCCTTAAATTTGTAGTATTAGCATGTACCTCGTTTTTATTCATACCACCTAATGTATGTTCTTTGGTGAGTAAATTTCAAGGTTTCTGCATCATCCAGATTGGTAATGTAGTTAAGCATAATATCGAGCAATTATTCTGCAAATTTATTGCCATTTAAAAAAAATACTGAAGGGGACCAAGACTTTTGGAGGTGTGTGTATTTCATTCAACTTCAAGTCGTACAAGCCAAAAATTGATTTTATCATTTTGTTTGTGTAGGTAGACCACCGTAAAATTTGTTATTTCCAAAAGCCTATGCCACAATAACAAACATTTTTCTCGCTAGAGATTCAAATCCACAGTTGGTCGAAAGTGCTTATGAAATATGGTCCGGTCTTTCCCCTAAATAGCTTTATAGTTTATTATGCTTAAGGGTATGAAATATATTAGGCTAGTGCGGAGGCTGGCTAATAAATAGAGCTGCATTAATCCCCGTTCAATGGATGATCTTTTTTTAAAGCAAATACTGAATAATAATAAAAATGAGGGAGATGAGGAAGAAAGTTCATTTTTCACATAAATGAATATATCATATCATAAATAAGTACCTAATGTTTAAAGGAAGTGACTAGGTTAACGTAATGAGTACTTTAATCAGGAAATTCGTTTTTTCCGGATATTTAGTGCAAGAAAAATGGAATGATACTATTAGTATAGTATCCAACTCGCTTGAAATGGCTTTTTAGTCATAATAACGTTTTTTTTTTAAGGATAGCCAATAATATCTAAATAATTAACAAGATACTACATGTGTCCGTTTAACATAATTCACCTTAATTTAGAAGATCCTTCTAACTAAAGGAGCAAGTGCCCTTTGAAGATTACGCTGCTAAGATCACAGAAATACCTACTGCAGATAGAGGCAACAAGCAATAGGGCGCTGTGTAAGTAGGAATGTCCCCCTGAACTCTGGTGAGGGGCATAAAAGTGATAAAATATTGTTTTCTCACGACTAGCTGTGAAGTTGACAATTATTGCTTCTTCTAGCCAACTAAGAAGTGGAATTTCTCTATTAGTGATTAATCATTTTCTATTAGACATTAACCTAGGTCAATAATGGAGGTAACAACTACAAGTAATTAGCAATACGGCTGATTTTTTTTTTCATAAGTAGTTTAAAGTATGTAGATTAATATAAAAAAAAGTTTACAATCCTATGGATTTCCCAAATTAGAAAAAAAATCAAAAACATTTTTTTTTATCGAAATTTTTCAATATTTCGCGCTGGGAGGAAGGTAGAAGAAAATAAAAAATACCACCGTGTGGGAAGTGTGTTTGGCAACAAAAAAGGTTTCCTGCGTTTCTTTCGTCCGATCAATGGTTTGTACGGAAAAAAACGGTCAACTAAGTATGTGTTCCGCATCCGCGCGACTAAGTTATAATGTAGATATGAATAATTGTAATATGGCGTTTTGAAGAGGGAAGTGTCAGCTTTAAGATGGCATTTTTTTGTCATAGCACATGATAATTTTTAGCAAATTACTCATATATAATCTAAATATTATACTCTAATCAAAAACCAACTATCTCAATAAAAATCTTTTCCATAATAGTTATTTATGTACCAAGGGTATAAATAGATGTTTATGCCCTGAGGGCGACGTCTTAAAAAGACGAGGGCCTGTGGTCCGAGGGTTTGTATGTCGCCCAAGAGTATACGCATCTGTTTATGCCTGCGGTACATACACATTTTTATGTCATACTAGTTCGTTATTGCAATCCAATCTCAATACAAATCAGTGTTTTTAAAAATCCGGTTTGAATTAATAGGTGAATGTTGACAAACGTAAATGTCATAATATCACAATAAATTTTATGTGTCAAAGTTAGAAGTCAAAATGGACGAAGATTTTGGAATTTCTGACGAAATTATTGAAAAAGCAAAGAAAGCAACTGTAAATCTGTTGCAAAAAAGTCTGAAGAAACTTACGACATGGTTATTGAACAAGTTAAGCAAAAAATTATTTCTCTTTATGCCCGCGCGGGCCATAAAGTTCGACATTAGATAGTTGGTAACTAAGCAATAAAAACACAATAATGAACTAGTATGACATAAATAAAATTTAAGGATCATTAATTATTGCTAATTACGAAATACCTCACTTCTCATTATTTTGTAATTTTTAGGAATCTTGAATTTACAAGGAAATATATATATTAAGTACTGTAACTTTAATACAACTGGAGTAATTTTAATGGGGTTTGCGTAGAAATCTTGGGGAAACTCCTAAGATCAAGAATATATAATCACTAAATTATGAAATCAAACAATTTTATTTTGTTAAATCGAAAATTTCGTTTGAAAAAGCTACTGTGTTAGCGTAACGCGTTACTTTAAGTTTAAATATAATGTAGATTCAACAAAAAAAAATTGTTTGATTTCATAACTTACTATGGATCTACATCAAGTGAAAGCCTCATCTATTCAATTAATCACTTAATCAATTAATTCACAAACATTTTTGGATTCAATGATTTTTTGTATTATAAGCGAAAATAGTAATTTTTATAGATTTGGGTAGGAATCTTCTTCATTTTTTCAAAATAAAATTTGATACCTCTGTAATATGAACATAAATATTCAACGAACAAAATGTATACATTGCTATTCAGAAGTCCCCTCCACCCCTCGTATCTTTTGAACGGCTACACTTACATTAATAGAATTTGGAGGGTGAAAATAAAGTGTTGTAAATTTCTCTACGAATGGTAACAGGTGACGTAATAGTAATAGATGACGTCACAGTGCCACTCTGGCCAATAATTTGAAATAGGACCTTTTGGCATAGCCATAATAATTTTGTTTGGGTTTGAACTAATTTTTAGGGATAAATTAAATAAATACCAAAATTATTGAAATTATTTTTTTAAAATTTAATTAATCAAATATCAAAAATGGATTCTTATAGCAAGTGTTCGGAATGTGCCCCGTCTACTTCCTGACAGTAATACATCCTATCAGTAAACTCTTGTCGTACTCGTTCGAATGTGTCAGCTGAAATTGCATTTCATTCTTCAATAACTCTTTCTTTCAAAACGCCAATGCTATCTGGTGCTGTAGTATAAACCTTGGATTTCAAGTACCCCCATAGAAAAAAATCTAATGGTGTCAGATCTGGTGACCGAGGTGACCATTATATAAGACCTCGCCGGCCGATCCATCTACCTCGATATTTTTTATCCAGGTAACGTCTTACTGCACCATGATAATGTGCAGGATCACCATCTTGTTGAAATGTTATTTCCAGATGGCCGAATTCATATGGATTATTCTCCAGAATTTCGAGAATTAACGGCTCAATTGCATTTTGTAACATCTCCAGATACACATCACCGCTTGAATTTGAATTTAGGAAGACAGGACCAACTATGTGGTTTCCCAAAATACCTGCCCAAACATTGACTTTTTTTTTTATAATTTGGGAAATTGATAGACTGGTAAAGTTTTTTTATATTAATCTACATACTTCATGGTATTTATAAAAAAAATTTATAGGCCTAGAGCACAAGTAATTTTGGTACTCGGTCTATAATAATAGTCTCCACCACTTTGTTGTATAATATACTATTGTTACGTCGTGCAGATCTTTTTATAAAGAATTTTTTTGTAAAAAAAAACTAAACTTTGCCATTATCCGAAGACAATTTTCAAAGCAACCTATTTATTCAAAAGGTTATTTTAGAAAAAATCCTAGCTATGTACGTTAAACGAACTAGTGATCTGACTAAATATGTTTTATATAGCATTAGTTTTGGAAAACTGAGATAAATCGAGCTATTAGTTTGCCCATTTAGGAGAAACAGCAGGTGATACCCAGAGAACACTAATTTATGAGCCACACATTTACTATTCTACAACAGTAATTCCGACTTTATGGTTAGGTACCTACATATATATCAAAATTAGCGATTATCAAACAAACTCAATGTCTGAAAACTGAAAACATTGTCATGTTTTGAGTTTTAAGCCAATTGGTTGGGTATAAACTTTACAGGATAACTTGTAAAATGTGTGAAGCCTAGCAAATATATGTGGAACTCTAACTTGGATATTATAAAACTTGTAGTAGGTAGACAAAAGAAGCTAGAAATGAAATACGAGGAAGACTTTTTGAAAGTTGGAAACTAAAAAGATACTCGAGATGAATACATATTATCCAGATAAGTTGAAACGCTTCAAAATGAATTATTTCTCGAAGAAATGAGTTTTCTCTTGCCACGTGCTATTTATTGAGAGTTCCATTCTATTTATCCACATTTTGATTGTTTATTTCAGAATCTAAAAACTCATACAGTGTGTTATTTATTAGATGTGACATGGGGATTCCTGTACAAAACTGTCAAACGCGAGCTTTTTTACTTTTTACTTTTTTACCACATAGCGTTCATGAAAAGTAATAACAGATTTGGAAAAGTCGTTGAAAAATAAGTTCAGATGCACTTTTGATTTCCTTAAATTTGCTCTGGTTCAATAAGAAAATGAATAATTATGTTCAAAAAAGTCGAACTCCATTTTCATACCACTTTCTAATACTTTCAGCAGCGTAGAAGATAGCCAGACGTGTAGAAACACGGGAAATTTTAAGGTTAAACGTGAAGTATCGCGGTTCGATTCCCGCTGTGGTGTTTTCACTATTCGAAAGTGTTATGGAAATGGTGTCTACTTTTCTTAAACATAATCATACATTTTTCCATTAAACCAGTGCAAATCTGAAACATGGAATGGAGAAGGAAGAGAACAGGACAAAAATGGAAGGAAATATAATTTACGAGCGGTCTGAGGTTGGGAAGTGAAAGATCTGAAATTTTGTATTCACATTTTTTTCACATAACCTCAAAATGTATGTGAAAAATTCAATGTAGAAGACATCACAGTAAGAGGACTGGTCATGGGAGGATGTCCACAAGGGGGAGTCTTATCACCCCTTCTGTGGAACATAGTACTAGACACCCTAATTAATCACCTCAACAACAATGGATTCTACACAATTGCATACGCTGATGACATATAGTTATCTTGCAGACAGGCAAATTTGTGAACACACTGTGCGATAGAGCGCAGGATGGGCTTAAATTAATTGAAACATGGTGTAAAGAACACTCACTGTCGATTTATTCCAGAAAGACTGAGATGGTCCTTTTCACCAGGGAAATAAGTTTATCGGGTTTAAAACCTCAAGCAATCTTCAAAAACAAACTAAATTTTCGGAAGAGGTGAAATACCTTGGTATTACCCTCGACAGAAAGCTAACATGGAAGTCTCATCTACACAGCGGACCAAAAAGAGCATATGTGGCTTATGAGCAGTGTCGGAGGACAGTGGGACGCACATGGGGTATGTCACCCTGTGTGGTCACCTGGATATACACTGCAATAATAAGACCCATGTTGACGTATGGAGCAAACCAGGTTTTCATGATTTGATAGTTGCTTTGTTCTGGCGGTTCTGTCAACAATTTGGAATTTATAACCGTAATTAATTATAAAGTGAATATTTTGATTGCTTCTACTTTGTTTTCTTTGAATTTTGCAATGTTAACAAACGATATCCAAGATATTTTTGAGGCACTTTTAATCGACGATGAAGAAGATGCTATGATTAATGTTGAAATAACAAATACACCAAACTGCAGACATATCAAAACTAGACCATAAAACTGGAGTCAAAATACCAAAACTCTAGGCCATAGAGAATATTTCTTTATGCTCCAAACTGTTATAAAACTGACATTTTAAAACCTAAAGTTAACTTGACTGTTAAATTCAAAGTTAACTTCAAGACCTGTTTATAATACCCGCCCTTAGACTTTCAGATTTTGGAAAATTATATCAACGTTTATATTGGTAACTTTTGTTATTGTAAACATTTTTCAGTAGACATCTTTGTTCCTAAAAGGTAATATTTTCTTGTTTTGTTTTAAAATACAATTTGATACGAAGGTGTGACAAAATAAACTTTACCTTAATGGCCAGTCATTTTCTCCAAACCTAAAAAGAATAAAATTTGTATCTAAAGTATAGGTAATTAGAGTTGAACTGAACTCTCTGCTGCTCTTTTTGTTATAATAATAAAATCAATCATCTAAATTGCCAGACTGACATTTCAAGATTAATATCGCCCCTACTGTAAATGCCAGTTGTTTATATTTAGAAAAATACGAAATGATGCGTGTATATCTTTAAATATTGGAAGAACTTATACAGTAATTATTGTCAGGAACTTTGGTATACCCTGTATGGATATGAATCAAGCTGTTGAAATATTGTAGGACATAACATAAAACTAATAAATCGTGAAATATTAATGGTTCTCAACGTTATGAAGCTATTAGAACAAGTTATTGGTTTTTATATAAGTCGACGCCTTTATGATCAAAAATACATTTTGGAAAAATCAATTAGGTCGAATATGAAGTATACAGAGTGCTCAGTAAAAAACGGGAAAAAACTCAGAAACAATTCAAATATTTTGTGAGTGTATTTACAAAAGTTTTGTGGAAATATTGTTTTTTAGTAATGAGAACAAAGATCAGTTTTTGAGACTTTAGTTCTTTACGTCAGATTATGTTTGAGCGACCGGGGTCGCGACGCAAAAGACATGACTGTTACGTTACGTTATGTTACGTTCCTTCGTTATGTGCCTTGCTTGCGTGCGTGTGCTCTCTCCTGAGTCTCTCTCTCGTTTACGAAGCAGCGATTTATATGCTTCGGCCGGGAATCGAACCCGGGCCGCCCGCGTGGAAGGCGAGCATTCTACCACTGAGCCACCGATGCTATATTAAAATTCTATGCAAAGCTGGTATTCGCAGTGCTGGTGATCTATTTGAATTTGTTCGGATAAATTTTTACTATAGTTGCCATAATTTTTTTTGCGCGATTGATCTTTTTTGTTTATTTACAACATCGGTTGTCAGGACGGTAGGTTGTGTTTACTGGTTTCTAAGTTTAACACGTCGGTAAGTGATTTACTTACCGTCTAGAGGTCGAAAAGTAATAAAATAAATAAAATAATAAAAAACAATTTCACCAAAATGCAAAATATATTTTAAACTGATCGAGAAGTATAAATGTCACTTTTGACATTTTGTTCATTTCGAAGAAATTTAAATTATTTTATTCGGAATTTATTTCAATACCATCGCGCAAAAAATGGTAAAAGTATCTCGAACGTTAAGGGTAATTACAACGTTTGCATGTAGATTCCTCTCGTAAAATTGGACAAAATGATATGAGGATTAAGAGGTCTAGCACATTTACTTTTCGAAATACAGGGTGTTGAAATTTTGAGAACTTGAATGTTTTAATTCGATAACTTTAAAATGGATGGATAAACTGATTTGACATTTGGCAGGTTGTTTTTAAATGTAAAAGGGCATATTTTGATAGAAATAGTAGTTTGTGCAACTAGTGTGGATATGATGGCCATATCGCACGACGCCGTAGGCGGAGTGCTCAATCGTTTGAGTACGATATGGACAATCCACACGAGTCGAACAGCATATTTTTTCTACGACCCACTTAAGAAAAAATCTGGAAAATAAAAATTTTTATAAACTGTAATATAACTTCAAATTGAATATTAAACAATTCAATTTTATGTTTCCACTATTTTCTTTGTGGTAAACGTACAGTTCTTGAATGTCCAATTTGTATAATGCTACGGTTTCCCTTTTTAAATATACGATGCTGTTATATGTAGATGTTGCTAGTCGGACTCCCTCATGAAGGGTACCGTACCATTATCTATAATAATGAATATTCTGCTAAATATTTCAAACGTCTACATGTTGTCGTTATTAATATCAAGCAGAATAATCATTTAAAAATAAAATTAACAAAAAAAAACTTCTTCACGGGGAATCGAACCCGGGTCTACCGCGTGAGAGTCTGGTTTGCTTACTACTCGACCACTGAGGAATATGCAAATTATTTATCTATAACGTCTGATGTATTACATAATTTTTGCTTAAAAGGAACTTGAGTTCCTACCGTGTGTCCCGCGACACGTTCTACCTACCTTTTTTTTGCTACGGAACATATACAGAGCGGTCTAGATAGCCAATATTACTTTTTCAATAATTGGTATACCTTTTTTGAGGTACACAATTTCTTGAATAAAATAATAAAAATATACTCGTAGTAAATGTTACTTCCCAGAATATAAAAATATACAGGGTGTTTCATTATAAATAGAGACTACCGAGTGTACTAGACTACGTGAGTTATCCAGTATATTTAAAATTTTGTTTGGAGTACTAACAATGGAATTCAAAAGTTGACACTGTATAAATACAATTTATTTTAAAATTATTCTATCAGAGTTTTTTTTTAAGTGTTCCTTAGGTATAACACCAAAGATGGTACCTGTCAACAAATATCATAAATGTCAAAGTTTCGAGACCACTTGGTTTAACCTGTTTAACCGTGTACCTAAACTAATGCCGAGAAAATTTTCGCCCAATAATATTACACAAGGCAGTTGTCTCAGCAAGAAAGCCTTGCCAAGTTGATAACTTTGAATAGACCAAGCAATATTTTTTACTAAAATCCTAGTATAAAACGGATGATGCCATCATATAAATGATATTGCGTAAAATCATTTTAATATGTTTTGGACACGCAAATGTTGTTCAGCCATTTGTTATAAACATTTCAAAACCGTTTTAAAATTTAAAAGCGGACAATCGACCACGTATCCAAACACACTGAACATTATAGTATGAGAAATTGAAAATGAAAATTTCGATCAAAGTAGCGCGTCTGAATAAACTTCTTTTGTACCAAGTACCAAGTACCAAGTACCAAGTACCAAGTACCAAGTACCAAGTACCAAGAAAATGACAAATATATGAATATTCAAAAAACGACAGATAAGGTTTTTTTCGTTTTAAATATTTAGAACAAATCATTTGCGTGTCCAAAACATATCAAAATAATACTACGCAATGTCTTTTCTATATGTCTTTTATATGAGGCATCATCCGTTTTTTATTAGGATTTTTGTCAAAAATATCTACCTATTTCTTGGCCTAGTCGACAATTTATTGTTGGTATTGAAAATTTAAGCGTGGACGAAATAATCTTAGCAACGAACGAAAAAAAGGCCTTTTTAGATCAACAAATTTAAGTCTTTTGAAAGCCATTAAAGTCAAAAAACACCAAACCGGATTAACGCGGGAAACTCAAAAAAATTTATACAGTATTTTCAGTGGTAATATATTCTGGATTTACTCTTTTTTATCGAAAAATAAACGACATTCGGCTGCTTGGGTATTCCAAAAAGATGAATAATTTTTCCAATACCATCAAATCTTACGAGTGAGATAAATTCATTTCCTGGCTTGTGTTCTTATGTCAATCAGTTTTCACCAAACTATTTACGAAATTATATTACAAAAACCTCTTTCTAACCACACGTTCAATATTTCCCTTAGAGATTTATATTCGTAACGTTTTTTTGAAAAAGTTTATTTACACTCATTAAATTTAAAATACTCTCCTCACTTCACAACTGAACAACTTTTAATTAACGCTTAATTGGGAATGCCAAATTATCTGTGGAATTAATATCCTCTTAAAGTCTATATAGTAAGCTTTTTACGGATACAATTTCGCATAAATTCATTTCAACTCGTCTGAAAATGGATAATTTTCCAGTCAGTATTGAATAAATTTATTAGCGAAAGGCTTTGTGTTTCCCAATGTCTTTCGAGTCAATCTTTGTTAAAAGAAATCTTCCTGCTTTACTATAGAAACCAATATTGCTTCTTCCTGAATGAATATCATGAAAATACCACGAAGGAAGTAAAAGAAATCAATTTATTTGTCAAGAAGGTAGAGTTTGTTCAACCATCCTTCGCCGTTACGTCATACATTGTCCAGCTTTCTCTCTCATTCTTTAAATGGATGAGACGAAATTATGACGTCATTAACGTATTTCTTATCTGAGGTAGACATACATTTTATCTGTTACTTTTGACAGTTCAGTTGTCATATTTTGAAAACAATTCTTAACATATGTCATTGATTATATATTTTGAGGTTAAGTGTAAAATAACATTCAAATAATAAAAGACATACGTAAAACAGCAGAATACGTCACCGATTATGACGTAACGGCAAAGGATGGTTGAACAAACTCTATATGCGTATTTTTTCAGTTATTTGATTCATTATTACGAAAAAAAAAATAAGTTTAGATTTTTCAAGGATAAAAAATAGATAATGGTGTTATATTTTCTGAAAAATTATCCATTGAGAAGATTTGGAAGAGGTAGGGACGTATATCACCAAAGTTTACTTATACAGCGTGTCCACGGATGGAGTATTCTATAGGTGAAAAATGTTTAAATATTAGTTTTAGGAAAAAAAATTATTTTTGATAAAAAGTTTTGCTTGTTCTGACACCCCATAAAATGAAATAAAATAAAATTTTTTCAAAACCCGTCTCATTTTATGGCTAGTTTTATGAAAACCGTATAAATTTTTGCACCAAGTTCGAAAATAATGTATTAATCTAGTACCTTTAAGTATGTAAATTAATATGAAAAAAAGTTTACCAGTCTATCCATTTCCCAAACTGGAAAAAAATTGAAAAAACTTTTTTTTTGAAATTCTTCAATATTTAGCGCTGAGAGGAAGGTAAAGGAAAATAAAAAATACCACCGTGTAGGGGAAGTGTTTTGTAACAAAAAAGGTGTCCTGCGTTTCTTTCGTCCGAGCAATGATTTGTTCGGAAAAAACTCGGTAAACTGAGTATGTGTTCCGCATCCGCGCGACTCTATTTTCTGAAGCGCAGCGGAATACA
The DNA here is from genome assembly GCA_910591675.1 of Galerucella calmariensis. Lineage (NCBI taxonomy): Eukaryota > Metazoa > Arthropoda > Insecta > Coleoptera > Chrysomelidae > Galerucella > Galerucella calmariensis. The sequence continues at coordinate 7,455 of CAJUYG010003667.1, read as the reverse complement.
TTATAAACTATTGTACAGTTATAATGAAATATAAATAATTGTAATAGAGCGTTATGAAGTCAGTTTTGAGATGGCATTTGTTTTGTCATGGCACATAAAAATTTTTAGCAAATTACTCATATTATAATATAAATATTCAATTCTAATCAATAACCAAGGATCTCAATAAAAAATATAATATATAATAAGGTGGCATTGAAACAATTTTTCGAAGGATGGAAACTGTTATTTAGGAAGTCTGTTCCATAAATAAAATTTACGGATGATCAATTTTTCCTAGCTACGATATACGACACTTTTCATTATCTTGTAAATTTTAGGAATCTTGAATTTACAAGAAAATATATACAGTGTGGAAACCACTTATGGAATAAAATTCTTTATGTCATTATTTTAGGAAATTATAAAAAATGCCTAGACACGTCAACTTTTGAATTGAGTCGTGCGTTATGTAAACATAAATGTAAATGTACAGGGTGTTTCACACAAGTATGCCATAGTCAATGTTTTTTTTTAATGGAACACCCTGTATATTTGCATATTTTTGAAATCCTCTTAATGAACCGATTCCAATAAACTAAATAATGTATGGTCAATTATGAATTATACAGAATGAAATTTTTATTTTTACAGTTATCAAACACATACATAAAATATCTGATGTATTTGATTTTAATACATTAAAATAAATGCTCCAAATGTTCTCCTCCTAGTTGTTGGCAATAGCACAGTCTCCTATAGAACTCCTCCTTAACTTTGTTTAAAGTTTGAGGTGAAATATTCCGTATTTCTGTAGTTATCATGTCTTTGAGCTAGTTGGTTGTGTTGTATATACTTTGTTCTTGAGATAACCCCACAGAAAAAAATCTAATGGCATGAGGTATGGCGATCTAGCTCGTCACTCAATAGAACCTCTTCGTCCAATCCATTTAATGGGGAAGATTTCATCTAAATAAGTTCTTACCATTAAAGCATAATGGGGTGTTGCCCCGTCTTGCTGGAACCAAACATTTTCATTCGGTAAGCTAGGATATATTGCGTTGGGATATAAGTTTGCCACCGCAGGAATAACTTCATTTTTAAGCATATTCAAATATTTTTCAGCTGTCAAATTTCCATCAATAAATATAGGACCAATAATATGGTCGCCTATGATACCGGCCCAAACGTTCACCTTTTGAGGGTACTGAGTATGTGTCTCACGCATCCAATTAGGATTCTCTGCTGACCAATATCTACAGTTCTGTCGGTTTACCTCTCCATTCAATGTGAATGTTGATTCGTCAGAAAAAAGAATGGTACCAAGAGCTATCTCATTTCTGTTCAGCTTATTCATCAATCTTTCGCAGAAATCCATTCTACGATCTGGATCGTCTTCTGTTAACTCCTGCATAAAAGTTAATTTGTAGGGATGAAGTTTTTCTTTATGGAGACATCTTAGAACAGTTGTATGACTAACATTATTTCCACGGACAATTTGACGTGTACTTGGAGTTGGATTCTCTTCGACAAAATATCTACTTTCACATCATCTTCAACGAAGTGTGGTTTTCTTTTCAATGGTTTGACATGTCCAAGTTCTCTGAATTATGCATGAATTTCAGACACAGTACTTTGTGAAATATTAGGCAATTCGGGATACCTGTGATTAAATAAGTTTGCCACTTCAACTTGACTTCTGCAGTTATCCCCGTACCCGATCATCATTAAAATCTCAATTCGGTGAGTCTCAGTTAAATATTCCATTGTTATGTCGACAAGGAAAAAGTGTTTGACAAAGATTTCACTTTTTCAGTATATATAGACTGTCAACACATCAACAACTGACAGAGTTGAAAACAATCCACATTATTTACAGATTTAAAACAATCCACATTATTTAACGATTTTGTCTAATTATTGGCGTTTTTAGGAAATTTTTATGTATTTATGATAAAATTCATGGGCGTAGCAGGTTTTGTTTAATATACAAATACGTCTAATAATTACTTAGTTTAGATTTTTGATAAATCCATATTTAGCTAATTTGAAAAAGTACCAATATTTCAAGTGTAATACATTATTACTTTTAAAATTTCACCCTGTATAATTCATAATTGACCATACATTATTCAGTTTGTTGGAATCGGTTCATTAAGAGGATTTCAAAAATATTGAAATATACAGGGTGTTTAAAAAAAACACCGACTATGGTATACTTGCGTGAATAACTCTGTTCATTTACATTTATGTTTACATAACGCACAACTCAATTCAAAAGTTGACGTGTCTGGGCATTTTTTATAATTTTCTAAAATAATGACATAAATAATTTTATTCCATAAGTGGTTTCCACATTGTATAAACTGTAACTTTAATAAAGTAATTCCAAAGGGGATTTGCGTGAAAATGTTGGGGAAACTTCTAAGATCAGGGATATATCAGCACAAAATTAATTAATTCCTCATACATTTTTGGATCCAAGGATTTTTTGTATTATAAGCGAAAATAGCAATTTTTATAGATTCGGGTAGGAATCTTCTTTATTTTTTCAAAATAAAATTTGATACTCCTGTAATATGAAGATTAATATTCAACGAACAAAATGTTTATAGTGAAAAGGTATAAAGATTATTAATATTTAATTTTAAGATTAAATAATTGTTTGCATACCTTCTTCCCATAAAAATTAATTTATTACCATTTACTTACTATTTCAAGCCTTACTCTTACCAAAGATTGAAAAAAAAATTCTAACTAAATATTAATTTTTTTTCCACGATTCAGAAAGAAAGTCTTCCGCCGTGCAGCAGAGTCGCGCGGATGCGGAACACATACTTACACAGTTTACCGAATTTTTTCCGGACAATCCATTGCTTGGACGAAAAAAACGTAGAAAAGCCTTTTCTATTGAAAAACACTTCCCCTACACGGTGGTGTTTTTTATTTTTCTCTACCTTTCTTCCAGCGCGAAATATTGAAAAATCTCGAAAAAAAAAGTAGTTTTTTTCTAAATTGGGAAATAGATAGGTTGGTAAACTTTTTTCATATTAATCTACATACCTTGAGGTACTTATGAAAAAAAATCAGCCGTATTGCTAATTACTTGTAATTTTGGTCTAAAATGACCCATACCGACTGGCCTAGTATGCAATTGCAAAATTTCATAAAAAATATCCTTTACGCGGTGTAGAGTGAAAAAATTGATAAGGAAGTTTGATGAGACAAAAAGAAATTGTAAAAGGCGTACGTTGAGGAGGATGATGCAGTTAGTGCACTAGCTATGCATTCGTAAAGGGAAAATCCCAAGTTGCGTCTACGAAATAGAGCAGTGGAGGTTGGTTTTCTCAAGAGTCACTTAGGAAAATATTTAAGCAAAACAAAATTCATCCATTCAAACCGAAATTTATTTATACCTCACAAGATTATGACACAAGGTTAGACTTTTGTGCGATGATTGGTGAAAAACTTATGCATGACGGAATTTTTCACAAAAATATTTTGTTTACTGATGAAACAACGTTTACAACACACGGAGTCGTTTCTTTCCAAAATTATCTATATTGGGCTAGTGAAAACCCGAGCTACAGGATTAACTGTAATAGTCAATTTGTTAAAAAAGTTAATGTTTGGTGTGCGGTTTTACGGTTTTACCGGATCGAATAATCGGACCGTATTTACTGGAAGATACGTTAAATCAGGAGGTACATTTGTATTTGCTGGACAACTTCTTAATACACCTGAATTAGAAAATATATTCCCTTGGAGCAAAGGCGTAAAATGTACTTTGAACATGATGGATGTTCGTCACATTCGACTTCGCTAATTAGAGGATGAGGATGAGTATTTTCCTGGGCGATGGATGGGACGTTATGGACCAATATTTTTTTCGCCCCGATCCACCGATTTGAGTATTCTAGATTTTTTTATGGTGCTACTTGAAAAAAAATTCTCGCAAATAATTGAAACGGGCTATCATTGATGCCGTTAACGAAATTACCCCAGAAATGCTATGAAAAACACGGAATTAAGAAAGAGAATTGTGAGATGTTTTGTAGCTTGGGGATGATATATTGAATAGATGTTTTCCGTTTACTTAGTGTTTCTTACATTATTATTTTGTATTGTTATTGGAACTTTAGTTCTTTACGCCAGGTTATGTTTGAGCGACCAGGGGTCGCGACGCAAAGGATCTGACCGTTACGCGTTACGTTACGCTACGTTGTGTTACATTGCTTCGTTATGTGCCTTGCTTTTGCGTGCTTGTGCCTCCTTAGTCTCTCTCTCGTTTACGAAGCAGCGATTCATAATAATAAATATGCTCCTACCCGGATTCGAACCCGGGCCGCCCGCGTGCAATGCGAGCATTCTAACCACTGAACCACCGATGCTATATTGAAATTCTATGCAAAGCTGGTATTCGGAGTGCTAGTGATCTACTTGAATTTGTTCGGATAAATTTTTACTATTATTTCCATAATTTTTTTTTGCGCGATTAAGGGGTCTAGCTACTTTTCGAAATACAGGGTGTTGAAATTTTGAAAATTTGAATGTTTTAATTCGATAACTTTAAAATGGATGGATAAATTGATTTGACATTTGGCAGGTAGTTTTTAAATGTAAAAGGGCATATTTTGAAAGAAATTGTAGTTTGTGCAACTAGTGTGGATATGATGGCCATATCGCACGAGGACGAAGATGGATCAATCGTTCAAGTGCGATATGGACAATCCACACGAGTCGAGCAGCATATTTTTTCTACAACCCACTTAGAAAAAAATCTAGAAAATTAAAATTTCTATAAACTGTAATATAACTTCAAATTAAAAATTTAACATTTCAATTTTATGTTTCCACTAATTTTGTGGTAAACGAATGTCCAATTTGTATAATGCTACGGTTTCCTTTTTTAAATATACGATGCTGTTATAAGTAGATGTTGCCAGTCGGATTCCCTCATGGAGGGTACCGTACCATTATCTATAATAATGAATATTCTGCAAATTGGACATTCAAAAACTGTACGTTTACCACAAAATTAGTGGAAACATAAAATTGAATTGTTAAATGTTTAATTTGAAGTTATATTACAGTTTATAGAAATTTTTATTTTCTAGATTTTTTCTTAAGTGGGTCGTAGGAAAAATATGCTGCTCGACTCGTGTGTATTGTCCATATCGCACTTGAACGATTGAGCACTCCACCTACGGCGTCGTGCTCAAACTTCGTCCTCATGCGATATGACCATAATATCCACACTAGTTGCTCAAACTACTATTTCTTTCAAAATATGCCCTTTTACATTTAAAAACAAACTGCCAAATGTCAAATCAATTCATCCATCCATTTTAAAGTTATCGAATTAAAATATTCAAGTTTCCAAAATTTCAACACCCTGTATTTCGAAAAGTAAATGTGCTAGACCCCTTAATCACGCAAAAAAAATTATGGAAATAATAGTTAAAATTTATCCGAACAAATTCAAGTAGATCACCAGCACTTCGAATACCAGCTTTGCATAGAATTTTAATATAGCATCGGTGGTTCAGTGGTAGAATGCTCGCATTTCACGCGGGCGGCCCGGGTTCGAATCCCGGCTAGAGCATATGGGTCGCTGCTTCGTAAACGAGTGAGAGACTAAGGAGAGAGCACAAGCACGAAAGCAATGCACATAACGAAGCAACGTAACATAACGTAGCGTAACGTAACGCGTAACGGTCAGATCTTTTGCGTCGCGACCCCTGGTCGCTCAAACATAACCTGACGTAAAGAACTAAAGTTCCAATGATTTATAAAAGTTGACAGTTACTTGGTACATCGTAAACGTCACTCATTAGATTAATACAATATTTTCGAACAAAAAAATTCATACGGTTTTTATAAAACTGGCTATAAAATGAGACTGGTTTTGGAAAACTTGAATTTTATTTCATTTTATGGGGTTTCAGAATAAGCAAAACTTTTTATCAAGAATAATATTTTTCACTAAAACTAATATTTAAACATTTTCCATCCATAGGATACCCCATCCGTGGACACGCTGTATAAGCCCGAAAACAAACGTCCGTCAGCTATTTTGGTGTTCCAAGATTAACCAGAACCGACAAAACCTATCAGTAGATATAGGAACAGTTGGGCCACCCATCCTCTTTCCATACTTGTTCAAACTGTCTCAGAGTCCGCTGGCTTAGGGATGACCCAGGTGTCCCTATACCTACTGCTATCCGTTTTCCAAAAATGTGTCTTATAATCGGGAGATGTAGCAACAATTCCTCTGTAATATTAAAGAACTATTATTCCTTCAGCAAGAAAATGCAATTTCACACACAGCTCGAAAAACAATCTAGTTTTTAAAGCATACAGTCCCGACCTAAGTCCAAACGACTCTCCTTCAAAATAAGATTGAACTAAAAGGTTCCACTCCTCAGAAAGTGCAATCAACGTCTTCAGAAACTCTATTTAGAATGTATCAACAAGTGAGTGGAAAAACTACTTCCAGAATTGGTTCCAAAAGATTAAAAAATTCATTTCTTTTCAATTAAGGATACTTTGGAAAACAAACCCTCGTATTCAAATGTCAAATAAGTTTTTGAGATCTTCATTACCGACAACAAAAAACTAGAGTGATATATAATTATTATTTCTCCGTGGCATATGGATCAATACGTTTCCTAAAGAGGTAGCCGATATATCTTGAAGATTAGACAGAGATTGATTCCGTCTTATTAGATAATCATTGTTTCAAGAAGCATCAATCATTTTTAACTGTTTCTCAAGACTTTTCCACAACTGGAGCATAAGATTGTGTATCAAGCACTTTCTTAGAAATTATACATTAGTCCAGTATAGTATTCCAAGCAAATTTGCGGTTAAATTGTTTATAGAAACTAGTGGAACCGATAGACGGTGTCCTGTTGAGTAAACTTACAATATTACATGAACATTGCTTTTCATTTTATACCGGCTATATTTTTTTCTGTCTAATTGTCAATAGACAGTTCTTCAGTGAGCTAAGTAATTTTCTTAGATTTTTTCTTTTGTATTCACATTAAATAAATACAAATCTATCAATCACAGACCTGTCAAATCAGCTCAAAAAACATAATTTCCAACAGGATGAACGAAGGTATAGAGAGTGGGAAAGGGCATCACTTATGCAGGGAACAACATTTATAGTATCTGAATGCGTGCAGTCGTGGAGGGGTGTGGGTTGAAAGGAGTGAGAAATGATCTTTCACGATATGCGGTGTAGAAAGTGTTTTTCGTCGAAAAAGTTTAATGTGAAAGTTCTAGATAATTGAGAAAGCTGCAACTTTAGTCTAAGCGGGTGTTTTACATGATTTTATTACTAAAGTATATAAATTTGATGTTGTTTATGAAAAATATTGTTAATTTTATTTATAAACTTTGAATACTGATGTAACTTGATATGTTAATAACAGAAGAGGCAGAATTTGCAATCGCGTTTTAAATGTA